>CANIUD010000815.1:0-217500 GCA_947470075.1 Closterium sp. Yama58-4 | reverse complement strand
ACCTTTCTCTCCCTCACGCTGTCATTCCCACACTCCCGTGACACACTCCATTGCTTTCACCACTTCTGTCGATTGCTTCTCATTCCCACTAACCCGCCTCCTCCCCCCACATGCTCCATCTTTCTCTTCCCAGCAATCGTTTTCTCTCCTGTCCACTACTCCCCTATCCAATCCTCCTTTCGTGTCCTTTCCCGTGCCACTACACTCCCTCCCACGCCCATCCCCTCCCTCCCATGCCCATCCCCTCCCTTCCACGCCCATCCCCACCCTTCCACGCCCATCCTTTCCCTCCATTGCCCCTCCCCTCCCTCTTATGTGATCTCTGCTCCCCCTTCCCTTCCCGCCCTACATGCTCCTAGCGAAATGGATTCCAACCCCTTGAATGCGCCACTGCCACAAGAAATCAGCCATCTCACCGCCCTCTCCTTCCTGTAGGCCTCACCTCTTGCACGCCTTTCCTTCCTGCACGCCTCTGTAAGATCTTGAGCTCGAACTGATCCAGGTAATGAGCCCAAGGCTTGGATGAGCAAGGGTTTGATGGGGAGGCCAATCCCAAGGAGAAACCTCCAATTGGTGGGTTGGAGATTCTGGTTGATCATATTTGGGTGAGGTTGGGATGTGTGTGGGTGTGTTGTGTACCCAACCAACACAAACTACGAGCTACACTAATCCAGGATATAAAAAGTACAAGTACAAAAATTGAGTTCGAGGGCTAACACTAACAGCCTCTCCTTCCCAAAAGCCTCTCCTTCCCACATGCCTCTCCTTCCTGCACTTATTCCATCCCATCCCACTCAACCCCACGTAAATTCAATGCACCCCCCACTTGTTTCTTATTCAATGCCTTCCAGCTATGATGGCTTATATGTGTCAATCATCATTGAAACTTGCGTCAAAACGCTAGCGGTTGGACGCTTGACGTGCCCTGTGAGAAACAATTGATGCTAGTTTGACCCTCAGGCGCGGGCACGCAAAAATATTTGGGGCAGGCAAATAAGATCCGGGGTAGACACAGCCTAGAAGGGAGTGTAGGAGATTATGTGGGTAAGGGAAGGGAGTGTAGGAGATTATGTGGGTAAGGGAAGGGAGTGCTATTCGTGCCCCAGTTCCCATCCAAAGGCTTTGCAGCAAGCACAGCCAACTGAACAGCAAACTATTCCTTCGTGCCCCAGTTCCCATCCAAAGGCACCGTTGGATCCAAAGTCGAAACTATTCCTTCGTGCCCCAGTTCCCATCTCGTCGTAAACGGATTTCGTAGCTCGCCATCCCACAAATTTGACTAACAATGTTGTCCCCAACCAATCCGCCACTCGTTACCCCTACCACCACTGCACAGAAAGTCCAACCATTTTCAGATCTGAAAATTGGACATTGGTGGTCAATTCTAGATGTATTGACCCGCGAATGTGTTGCCAAAAACATTGATTTCGGGCTGGCCAAAATGAAGTCTATGCAGCGTCAACGTTTTTGCACTGCGTCAAACAAATGTCAAGCGTCAAAGCCATGTGTTTGACGCTTGACGCTCGCAGATTCTAGCATCAAAGCCTCATAGTCTGCAAGCAACGCTACTCCCTGCCTGCCCTCCCCTGAAAGCAACGCTACCCCTCACCCACCCTCCCCTACCACAGGAGCATGGCATGGACTGGCATTTCTGGCCCGCTGCCCGACACCATCAGTGCCCTCACCGCCCTGCAAAACATGTAACCAGCGCCATCAGATGCATCTCTTGCTCATCGTGCATCTGTTGCTCATCGCGCATCGTCCCTCCCATTGCATGCCCCATCGTCCCTCCCATTGCATGCCCCATCGTCCCTTCCATTGCATGCCCCATCGTCCCTCCCATTGCATGCCCCATCGTCCCTTCCATTGCATGCCCCATCGTCCCTCCCATTGCATGCCCCATCATCCCTCCCATTGCATGCCCCATCGTCCCTCCCATTGCATGCCCCATCGTCCCTCCCCTTGCATGGCCCATGGTCCCTTCTAGTGCATTGTTAGACTATATTTAACTGCATGCTCTATTTTTGGGTGTAGAATGGGTAAACCCCCCGATATCTTCAACTTTGGAGGGTTGGCCAAGGCATGATCAACCACCCGACCCGACCCGACCCGACCCGACCCGACCCGACCCGACCTGGGCGGGCCAGCCGGGTTTCGGGTCGGGTCGGTTCGGGTCAGAAACTCCAGGATCTCTGACCCGACCCGATTTTCGGGTACCGGGTTAGGTATGACCCGCCCTCGGGTTGGGTTGACCCGCCCTCGTCTCCCAGAACCTCTTACCCGGCCAGGATGCTCATGCCTAACCCCACATGGGTTGTTTTGTCCTTCCCTCCAACTAGGCAAGGCAAGTTGGCTTTTTTGTCTAGTTGCTAGGTTTGGTGCTCCTCTCCAACCCTTCCTTGTACAACCCTCGTGCTCTTTTGAGCTGATATCGATCTTTTCTCCTCTCACGTTCAACTGGGATAACTTGGACTCATGAATGTCCCATAGTCCCTCCCGTTCCATGCTCCACTGTCCCTCCACTGCCCACCAACCACCACCAGCTACGCGCCATCCAACGCCATCACAGGAAGCATCTCCTCCACCATTGCTGCATTTCCCAGGATTCTCAATATTTCTTGCCGCCTATCGTCCCTCCCATGGCCCACCACCCACCACCAGCTATGCGCCATCCAACGCCATCACAGGAAGCATCCCCTCCACCATTGCGGCCCTTTCGCTCCTCGAGTTCTTGTGAGCTGCACACACCTCTTTGCACCTTTGGGACTTGCTAACTATGTTTCTTCTTGCATCCGAGAGTTTTCAAGAGCGGGCAAGGTGCTGCGCTTGAAGATTCTCCTTGTATTATCTTCCCTTGCTTGCTGTTTCTCTGTTGCTGCCCTCGTTTGTGTTACTTAAGTGTAGGATCTAAAAGGCTCTATGCACACCTTTAACTAACACTGACTGGTCTCCACGAGGTCACCTCTGATGGTACTTAGGTGCCTGGAAAAACTTGCCCCTACCCAAGGGTCCGTGTTTGTAGAGAGTAGGCATGACCACAAGAGCGAACACCTGTTCGGTTCGCTTCGAACATGTTCGTGGCGAACCGAAGACTTATATCTTTTTGGCCTAAAGTGTTCGGGGCGAACATGTTTGTGTTCGCCCGAATGTGTTTGTGCTCGGTTCGCCGCGGCTAGCCAAGCCGCGCCGAACACGAACATGTTCGTGTTCGCTTTGTGTTCGGGGCGTTCTAGGGAAGAAACCAGCGATACAACCTAGCTTCACACACCATAGCACCTCCCCTTGCTGAAAATGACGCCCATTCCATTATTAGAAGCCCATTCCATTATTAGAAACCCATTTCGCCGATCCCACGACTGTTGAAAAGTCGAGCATGAACATGTTCGCCAAGAACATGTTCGTGCTCGGGACAAATATAGGGGTGTTCGCCCCTAGAGGCGAACAGGCGAACACCATTTTCTCAGAAAGTGTTCGCGGCGAACCGAACATTGTTCGCCCTGGGCTAAGACGAACATGTTCGTGTTCGCCTCGTGCTCAAGCCTAGTAGAGAGATCCACCAAGCGGAAGTTCAATCGTGAGCACTAGAGTATTCCTACAGTCATTCGCGCAGTGTCACGACGATCGATTGGCTCGTGTGCAGATTCTACTCTCCACGTCAATGCGTTGTAAGAGTAATATTCACTCATAAAAGGTGTTGATCACAAACAAACAGAAGCACAAATTTATACTAACCCACTGAAAGCAAAAGCAAACAACCCACCAAAATAATAGCCAGCACCATACTCCAAAATGCTTACTTTCTCCATGCAAAATCAGTGGCAACATTCTGGCCCACACTTAATTCTATTGGCCGTACGTGCCCGTGAAGCCTAGTGGACGTTCGTGGGGTTTTGTGGCGACAGCTTGTGACAACTCATGAAATCACCTGATTAATTTGCGCAGTTACGCGACGAAATTACAAATTAGTTGAAGTTATTCTCGCACATTTTGTACCAGCTTCGAATGTAGTCGCGCGCTTCATGAAACACCCCTTGGCAAATTTCTTCTCGGTGAATGGGGACAAATAGCTCTAGGGTCCCACAAATTCAATCCTGGACCGGGGCTGTCGATTGGTTTTAGGCCAACACTCGAGTGGCTGAGGTCCCCTGTTCCAGCCCTGAAAATTCAGGAAAGCGGCTTTTTCCAACCCTTAAGCATCCGGGAAAGGCCCCATCTTAACACTTGAATTCAGGGCAACACTTAATCGTTCGGGGCAGGAATTTACGTGAACATTACAAATGTACACTACTCTAACACTGGAAGCCGTAATTGTCTCAAATTGCCTAACTACCTTCCATCAAAGGTAAAGTGGCAAGCTTGCGGCTCTAACAAGGGGTTGGGGGAAAGGGGAGAGTTAAGAGGAAGGGCGGTGGTTTGGGGGGGGGGGGGAGCCTTGACGACGCCCTTCAGAATTCAGGGCTGTACTGAAAAGCAATCCTTTAAATTCGGACCCTGGAGCGATGTCAATCCTTAATGTTCAGGACATTAAGGGCAAATGGCCTTGAATTGTCAGCCCTGTCCTGGACCCATCATGCGCACTCGTCTTTTCCCATGCGCCACCTCAGTGCCACACCCGCGCGTGTGGCGAGGAATCCAATTTCTGCCTCAGGCTGCGCGTGTGCATCACCCGGCACCCTCCGGCCGTTGTGGCGCTACTCAAGAGATTGCACCAAAAATGCAACAGGGTTCCGGCTCATAGCCTCGAGCCTTGACCATCTCGGTAAGAGCAAAACTCCCTGAAGTCCCATAGAAGAACACGAAAATACAAATGTACTCATTAAAACAAAAAAAAAAAAACCGCAACTCCCAAACTTTACCTGGAAACCCACAAGTTCGCACAAAATTACACTAACGTTTCTCGTACAAACTCATGAACATTCACGATACTTTCACAAGCACTCGTGACTCGCAGAACACACGAAATAACACGAACACTCGTCATCGCTCACGAAAAATCATGAACACTCACAAATGCAACCCTTCACGAAAACGCTCATAACTTATGAACCGTCGAGGTGATTCACAAACTGTAAACGCTCAAACATAAAGCACAAAAATGCACATCTCACAAACCACACAACAGAGTTCGGCTCGCCGAACGATGGTGTTCGTGCAGGGGCGAACGCGAACACGTTCGTGTCCGCCTCTTACGCATCCCTAGTGCTGAGTTTGAACCCCTTTCTCACGTGTATGGCATGGCAGGGTGCTGAGTTCGAACCCCTTTCTCACAGGATCCCTGCCTCGCGCCCTCTCCCGCCTCACCAAACTCCAACAGCTGTCAGCCCCTAAACCCTGCCTCTCCTCCTGCAATCTCACTTAGTTTGTTTTTTTTTTTGTTTTTTGTTTTTTTTGCTGGGTAGAGAAAGTACATACATCTGCCAAGCACCTCTCGGCATGTAAAAAGGGCAGGCGAAATTGCAAATCTGTGCGAAAATGTGGGTCTAATGACCCCACTTGGGGTCGGGTGTTGCCACATCTGACTCGTCCATCATCCATCCCATCCCATCCCATCCCCTGCCAAGGCCTGTCCCACTCCCATACCCTTCATCCCTCCGTGCCTTGCTTTCCTTGACTCCTTTCCTTCTCCCCTGCTCTCTTCCCCCTTCCCCATTTCCCCCCCCTGCCCACTTCCCCTTTCCCCTTTCCCACTCCCCTTTCCCCCTGCGGCCTGCCCCCTGCCCCCCCCCCTCCCCCCTTTCCCCTTCCTCCTTCCCCCTCTCCCCTTCCGCCTTCTCCAATCCCCCTCCCTCCTCCCCCACTGCCCCCTTCCCCCTTCCCCTCTTCCCCTGCCCACTGCCCCTTCCCCCTTCCCACTTCCCCTTTCCCGCTCCCCTTTTCCCCTTTCCCCTTCCCCCTTCCTCCTTCCCCTTCCCCATCCCCACTCCCCCAGCGTACTCAGCTACACTGCCATCTCGGGCCGGCTGCCTCGCTTCCTTGCAGCCCTTACTCGCCTCACTGTGCTGTACGGCCCCTCCCCCTTTCGAGACGCTTCGAAACTTCCTTTCTAGGCTGCTGCTCGCCTAATCACAAGGCTATACGTATGTATCATCTTGGGCCGGCTGCCTCGCTTCCTCGCAGCCCTCATGCTCCTCACTGTGCTGTGCGTGCCAGTAACAGGCAGGTGAGCTGATTTTTGAGTCGACTCAAAAGTCACCTCGCAGCCCTCACTCGCCTCACTGTGCTGTGAGCGCCCCTCCCCTCTTTCCTTCCCACCCTGTGCGCCCCTCCCCCCTTTCCTCCCCACCATGTGCGCCCCTCCTCACTTTCCTCCCTACCCTGTGCGCCCTTCAACCCTTCCTTCCCACCCTGTGCATCCCTCCCCCTTTTTCTCCCCACCCTGTGCATCCCTCCCCCCTTTCCTCCCCACCCTGAGCGCCCCTCCCCCTTTTCCTCCCCACCATGTGCGCCTCTGCCCCCTTTCCTCCCCACCCTGAGCGCCCCTCCCCCTTTCCTCCCCACCCTGTGCGTCCGTCCCCCCCTTTCCTCCCCACCTTGTGCGTCCCTCCCCCCTTTCCTCCCCACCCTGTGCGTCCCCCTCCCCCCTTTTCTCCTCACCCTGTGCGCCCCTCCCCTTTTTCCTCCCCACCCTGTGCGCCCCTCCCCCCATCTCTCCCCACTCTGTGCGCCCTTCCCTTCTCTTCTCTCTGTCCCTCCCCACCCGTCCTGTCATTTTTGCTTCTATCTCCTGCCCACTCTACCTCCTGCCGTGTCCGTGCCTACAGCCCAGTCATTTGCCTTCACGTGAGTCAAACTGATGTTTGATGTCTCCCGCTCCTCACTTCACTCTCACATTCCTCTGACCAGTCTCTTTCTCACCTCCCCTCTCACATTCTTTTGACCAGTTTCTTTCCCCCCTCCCTCTTGCTCCCCTCTTGTCTCACTTTCCCAAACCAAATCCCACTCAGTGATTTGACCGGAACGAAGGTTCAAGGAAACGTCCCTGCCACTTTTGGAGCCCTCACAAATCTTTTAACCTTGTGTGATTTCCTCTTCTCTACGAGTACATACATATTCATATTTATAATTAGAACAACGTTTACTCACATGACATACCTTAATGTGCCTTCCACATGACATTACTTTATGTGTGCCTTGCACATGACATAACTTTATGTGCCTTCCATATGACATTTCTTTATGTACCTTCCACATGACATACCTGTGTGAATCGGTGAATCGTGAAAATGCACTGATAATTTGGATTAGAATAGGAGGGGCATATATTGTGGTGAGATAAAAAGGGGTGGGTGGTTCAATTCTTGGCCAAGATTATAGGCCTCCACTAGTAAGGTGGGCCTCCACTAGTAAGGCGGGCCTCCACTAGTAAGATGGGCTGGAAATTTTTTGAGTTGGACTCAAAGTGGTCTTGGCCGGGTCTTGGCCAATGGCCATGATTATTGGCCCCATCGGTATGTTGTGTCGGAGATTATTGCGGATCCCAATAGCCTCGTTCGAAGCTTAGTTAAGATAATTTGGGGTCTAGTTATCTCCCAACCCAACCCAGCCTTGGCACCAAAATATTGGGGCACGGTGGGGTTCCCAGCCTGCCACTAAGGCAAACATAAGTTGTTTTTGAGTCGACTCAAAAGCATATTGGGCCACGGTGGGGTTCTCAGCCTGCCACTAAGGCAAACATTAGTTGTTTTTTAGGACGACTCAAAAGCATATTGGGCCACGGTTGGGTTCCCAGCCTGCCACTAAGGCAATCATCAGTTGTGTTTGAGTCGACTCAAAAGCATGTTGGGCCACGGTGGGGTTCCCAGCCTGCCACTAAGGCAAGCAGTAGTTGTGCTACCAAACTTAGTTTGGGTGTCAAATTCTAAACGAGCATCATAGCCTACAGACCGGATTAAAAGAGGATGCTAACCTGGGAATTCCTCTCTCTGTGTCCCGCCCATCTGTCCTCTGTGTGAATAATCTTTCAGTGGGTATCCTATTGGCGGGGTGGGCTGCCTAATGGAGGGGCGCTGTGAAATAAAACAGGACCGTTCATCCATGTTTTGCAAGATCTGTTCGACTTTCTGCTCCACTTGTATCCCAATCAACGGTCAGGATCACACCAACCAACCAACCATACATACACTTAGCCTTGCTTTGGTCATCCGCACCACAAACTCCCCGGTTCGTGCTCCCCAATATTTAGCCTGTCCAATTATCTCCGCATTTGGTTTAAGCAAAATCGCTTCCATACTCAAACATGCCCACCCATCCACCATCCCATAGGCGCCCACCCATCCCTCACCCCAACCCTTCAACCTGTCCCCCCGTCTTATTCCCCCCAGCAACAATCCCCAGACCACCTCCCCCTTCTCCTCCTCCCCCTCCGCCATCCCTCTCCCCTCCACCTCCTCCCCTTATCATCGCGTTCCTGCTCGCCTCCCCTCCTCCTCCCCCCCCTCTCGCCTCCTCCCTCTCACCATCCACGATTGCGGGGGCAGCAGCGGGTGCAGCAGTGCTGCTGCTGCTGCTGGTGGCGCTGGGGGGGGGGGATGGGGGCTGTGGCGGTGGAGGCAGGGGCAGGCACGGAAGGGGGAGCTTACGAGTGAGTGGGCAGGGGAGAGGGCAGGAAGCGGGGATGAAGGAGGCATGTGATGTGATGGATGGGTCTTTATCCACGTGGGTAGCCACGTGATCAAAGTGTCGTTTTGAGATGCGGGTCTCTATCCCCACTCCCCGCCCTCTCAGAACAACTCTTTTATCAGAGGAGCGGGAAGTGGGGATGAAGGAGGCATGTGATGTGATGGATGGGCGGGTTGGATTTGTTGTTGGGCACGTGATAAAAGTGTTGTTTTGAGACGTCTCAACACTACACTTGCATCAGAGGGCGGGAAGCGTGGATGAAGAAGGCATGTGATGTGATGTGATGTGATGTGATGTGATGTGATGTGATGTGATGTGATGTGATGTGATGTGATGTGATGGTGGCTCCTGTAGTGGGGCATGTGTCGCCATGGCAGCAAGTGATGGGTGGTCTATTTCTAAGGCGCCTCAAAAAGTGGGGCATGTGTCGACATGCCAAGGAATGTAGTGGTGGGTGGAGTGCAGTGGAATGTGTGTGTAGGGGAGGGGGGGAAGCGAGTGTGTGTGAGTATAGGTGGGTGGGTGGGTGTGAGTATCTGTGTACGTGTTTTTGTATGTGTTTGTGTGCAGTTTTGTGCGTGCGTGTGTGTGTGTGTATGTGTGTGTGTGTGGCATCCTTCCCCCTTGTTGCTGATGCTACCCGTTTCATGTGGTTGCTGTGCCTCTCTCAACGGCGCCTAATATCTTCCTCTTTCTCGCCCCTCTTCCTTTCTTGTCCCCCCCCCTCTATTCCCTCTGTCCGCTCATGGTTCCTCATTTGCCACCTTATTCACTCCCCTCGTTCCCCTCATTCCCCCATTCCCCTCATTCCCCCATTCCCCTCATTTCCCTCATCCCCCCCGCTCCCCTTTCTGCTCATTCCCCCGTTCCCCTCATTCCCCCCTTACCCTTCCAGCTCCTTCCATGCTCAAGCGCACTCTCCCCTGCCCTCAAATTTTCCTTGCTGACGTCATCAGGGCCACCAATGGGTGGGCAGAGGGGCGAAGGGTGGGAGGAGGAAGGTGGAGTGACGTGTACAGGGGGGAATGGGGAGAGTGGGGGGGGAATGTGGAGGGGGGGGGAAAGGTGGAGGGGGAAAAGAGCGAGGATAGGAGCGAGGCGGAGAGCGATGGTGGAAATGGAAGAGAGGGAGAGGGGAAGCAGGAAGTGGGAGAAGGGAAGCAGGAAGGGGGAGAGGGGAAGCAGGAAGGGGGAGAGGTGAAGCAGGAAGGGGGAGAGGAGGGGGGAGCGTTGCAGAGGAAGCAGGGGATGCGTGCAGGGAGGGGGAGGGCGCGGGGGCGGGGGGGGGGCCGTGTGGGCAGTGAAGCGCATGAGAGGGGCGCCGCAGTGGGCGTCACTGGAGGCCCACGCGCTGGCCTTGTCGCGTGTGGGGCACCCCAACGTGCTCCGCCTCGTGGGGTGGTGCTCCTGGCAGGCTGGGGGGGGCAGCAAGGGGCTGCAGGATGCAGCGCAGAGGGATGTGCGGGAGGGCGGAGGGGAGGGGGGTATGCAGGAGGGGCAGGGGCGAGGAGAGAAAAAGGGCGGACAGGAAGGGGGAGAGAAGGGGGGTGGGAAGGCGGCGGGAGAGAAGGGGGGCGGGCAGGAGGGGGGAGAGGAGGGGCAGGTGTTGGTGTACGAGTGGATGGAGAGGGGCAGCTTGCAGGCGGTGCTGCAGGCAGGTGCGCTCACAGTGGCAGGTGCGCTTACAGTGGACCGCCATGCCATCCACTCACCACCTGTCCTCCTCCACCTCCCACTCCTCTCCTCTCCTCTCCTCTCCTCTCCTCTCCTCTCCTCTCCTCTCCTCTCCTCTCCTCTCTTCTCCTCTCCTCGCCTCTCCTAACTTCTCGTCATCTCCTCTCCTCTCCACTCCTCTCTCCTTTCCTCTCCTCTCCTCTCACATCCCACCCCATGTCCTCGCAACTGCCGCTTTTTGCTTTCCTTGTTTTTTTCCCTACCGAGGTAATCCCTCGCGCCCCACCTTCCTTCCCCCACAAGTCAGCTGCGCCCCTCGAGCCCCATTGTCACTGCATCAGTGTGTGAACACACCCTCTTCCTTTCCTTGTGACCCTCTTCCTTTCCTTGCGACCCTCTTCCTTTCCTTGCGACCCTCTTCCTTTCCTTGCGACCCACTTCCTTTCCTTGCGACCCTCTTCCTTTCCTTGCGACCCTCTTCCTTTCCTTGCGACCCTCTTTCTTTCCTTGCGACCCTCTTCCTTTCCTTGCGACTCTCTTCCTTTCGTTGCGACCCTCTTCCTTTCCTTGCGACCCTCTTCCTTTCCTTGCGACCCTCTTCCTTTCCTTGCGACCCTCTTCCTTTTCTTGCGACCCTCTTCCTTTCCTTGCGACCGTCTTCCTTTCCTTGCGACCGTCTTCCTTTCCTTGTGACCCTCTTCCTTTCCTTGCGACCCTCTTCCTTTCCTTGCGACCCTCTTCCTTTCCTTGCGACCCACTTCCTTGCGACCCTCTTCCTTTCCTTGCGACCCTCTTCCTTTCCTTGCGACCCTCTTCCTTTCCTTGCGACCCTCTTCCTTTCTTTCAGTCCTCTTCCTTTCCTTATGACCCTCTTCCTTGCTTTATGGCCCTCTCCTTCCTTTGTGATGACCCTCTTCCTTGCCTTCTAACCCTCTTCCAGTCCTTGTGACCCTCTTCCTTGCCTTGTTGTCTCTTGTCCTTGTTTTGTTGACCCCACAAGCGAACTCCCCTTCCCCCACCGCCAACCCTCTTGCACCGCGTCCATCCCAACCCCACACCTGACCTCCTTCATGCCTCCCAAATCAGCCGCACTAGGGGGCAGTAGCCCCTTGTCGCTGCGGCAGCGGGTGGGCATCGCGGTGGGAGTGCTGAGGGCGCTAAAGGCGGTGCAGAGTCATGGGCAGGTGCACGGCGACCTCAAGCCCTCAAATGTGCTGCTCACTGTTGCCTGGGAGGTGAGTGCATTGCCCTGCTTCAAGTGACTTGGGAGGTGATTTTTGCTGCTGATAGGGAGATGGGTGCATGCCTCTCAACTAAGCCTGTAAAGGAATATTCGGTATTCGAAAACTATTCGCTATTCGTTCGAATACCTGAATTCGAGAGAATAGGAAACGACTATGTATTCGAAAATAATCGCATCACGAGTATTCGTGAATGTAGAATATTCGGGTCACGAATATTCGGTGTATTCGATACTATTCAGTATCCCATCATTCAACCCCCCTCATACTTTCCCTACATGTGGCTATCATCTTTAGCAGTCCGTGTACAAGAGGCCTCGTGAGAGCCGTGCAAGATAGTAGCTGTAGAGGGGTTAGGGATGGTTCGTGGTGCGGGATTGAGCCGTGGTGTTGGTAGTATAAGGTACACTGTATCACCCTGTGTCGAACATGCATTAGCCGTTTGACATTGGCGTTTGACTTAATCGTATTCGATTCGAATTCGGCAGTATTCGAATCGCATTCGTGTTCGTTTTTGGGTCAGTATTCGGTAGAATAAGAAACCACACAGTATTCGAAGAATATTCAGAAAAAATATTCGTATTCGTTTTTACAGGCTTACTCTCAACTAGACATGAGGGCAGTGAAAACTTGTCATTTTTTTACTTGGCCTGGGAGAGTTTCGAGTGCGGATTCCGGTAGTCTCGTTACTTATACAACATCCATCGTATAGATTTAGAGGTGTAGCAACTTATCTATTGGAGGGTTGTTGGGTGTACCCTCCAACCACAATTTGTGGTTGGTGATTATTGGTCCTGAAGCTTGATCCTTAGTTGGCATCTGCCAACTGTTGGAAGGGAGGGATGGGAGGAAGTTGCGTCCACTCAGCTAGGGTTGAGCATAGGTGCGAACCTGGTTCAGCCCGGGCCAAACCGGCCCGGTTTTGCCCCATGATGAACGTCGAAATTTAGCTGTCGGCCATGGGCGGGCCGAAGTAGGATCGGCCTGCCGAACCCTGAAGGTTCGAATTCGGCCAGACGTTAGAAAAGCGAGCTGAACCGATTCGCCCCGCCCCACGTCACAGCCCAACGCTGCCCAAAATTGCCCGGAATGGGCCCGCTCTTGGGCCCTTTTTACCCTTGCGCAACATTTGTTGGAGCTCATTTTTTAGCTCCACCTCCAGCCGATCCCTAGCGCCCTCTAAGGCGTTTTTTGCTACCTAAACACGTTTACCATTTTGAAACACTGGCCTAGGTGAGGTTGATCCGGCATTTCGTTTTTAGGTTTACCATTTCCGTGCTGCTTTTGTCTCCAGCATTGAAGCTAAAAAACATTGTTTTAACCCACCTATGACTATATTGAAGGGTGCACAGGCTGAAAATGGTTCCAACGAACCATTTTCGGCCTGCCCTGTCTATGGACGAACTGGGTCGCAAAATTGTATGGCCAACCCAGGACGGGCCGAACCAGGTTCGGCCCAGTTTGATGGCTGGCCTGGCCCGGTTCGACCAGGGCTGAACCAGGCTCCACCCCTGCTTATCCTTACATTTAGCAAGTAGCTCTTAAATGGCTGTGCCGTAGTTGCTTACCCCATCCATGCACATTGGGGAGAGTCACTCTACAACAGTGGCTGGACTATGTGGGAAGGCACAGGGTTGTACGGGTGATCGTAGCGTTGCAATTTCTCACTACTTGTTGTGATCACAGGATAAAATTGCCAAGATTTTTACTAAAAGAAATACAATGTAACCTAGCATCCTAGCAAGTCGACCTCCAGTGCAGCACAAGGGCGACTTGCCAATGCCGCAAGTTGATGGCGTGCCAACGCAGCTAGAAGGCGACTTGCCGATACAGAAAGATGGCAACGTGCCAGCACTCCTGATGCAAGGCGGCTTGCCAGTGTTGCAACAGCATGCGAGTGTGCACATGTCCGCACCTATCAAAGAAGGTGCAGGTAGACGGTTGTGCCGTCAACAACATTGCGTAGGTCCCAGGTCGACGAGCACGTGATGCTCGTCCCGCAAGTGATGCTCGTCCCGCAAGTCAACTTCGTCCAAACCACCTGGGGCGAAGTCCGCGCACCCCGGTTACTAGGTCGACTAGAAGAGGCCACTAAGTCGGCGTCGATTTCCGATGGTCGGCCTACACCGTAGGTCGACGTTCACAAGTCGACATCATATTGGCGACAACTTTCATCGTCGAACGCTGAATTTGAACACCCTCTACCAACTTCCCTTCATCAGTCAGTGTCGAAGTCGGCTTCGCTGTGGCCGGCTTCACCAAAGTCGACTAGCCGTCGATGTCGGTTCCGTTGACATGAAGCCTAGCCCAAGTCGACCATGAAGCCTAGCCCAAGTCGACCATGAAGCCTAGCCCAAGTCGACCATGAAGCCTAGCCCAAGTCGACCATGAAGCCTAGCCCAAGTCGACCATGAAGCCTAGCCCAAGTCGACCATGAAGCCTAGCCCAAGTCGACCATGAAGCCTAGCCCAAGTCGACCATGAAGCCTAGCCCAAGTCGACCATGAAGCCTAGCCCAAGTCGACCATGAAGCCTAGCCCAAGTCGACCATGAAGCCTAGCCCAAGTCGACCATGAAGCCTAGCCCAAGTCGACCATGAAGCCTAGCCCAAGTCGACCATGAAGCCTAGCCCAAGTCGACCATGAAGCCTAGCCGCCTGCACACCTTGTATGCCTTGTAGGTGAGGCCTTTTCTCGTCAACAGCTACCCCCATCCATGCACAATGCCACGAGTTTTTTTTACCCAACTTTCTCCAAGATCGATCACAGCAGAGAAGGGATATAGTCATCTGACTCGCTCTCCATCCTGTAATATACTCTTTCAACAAACATCGCGTCGATGTCCTTGATCAGCAGCATGTTTGGCAATGGGCGCTTGCTCTTGTCAGTCATCATGTTGCTCGCAATGGTGTCTCCAATCTTCACACAGCTCGACGTGATCGGCGTCAAACCCTCCTCTACCGCCTGGCTCTGCTCAAGACTGACGCCGCCAATGTTTTTTGCTACTACCCACCTCAGCGACTTCTCACAACATGTTGTGAAAGAGCGGATGGTCAGCCTGCTACTCAGGAATGCAAAGCCTCAGGAGCCTCAGGAATGCAAAGCCTCAGGAGCCTCAGGAATGCAAAGCCTCAGGAGCCTCAGGAACGCAAAGCCTCAGGAACGCAAAGCCTCAGGAACGCAAAGCCTCAGGAACGCAAAGCCTCAGGAACGCAAAGCCTCAGGAACGCAAAGCCTGGCAAAAAAGAGGGAGATCGCCTCGTTCGCCTTGTTCTCCACATCCGCAGCCTCGTGGACGTAAAAATTGGTGATGCACCCCTTTTTGGACTGGTCGTTATCTGTAGCAAGGCCACATTCATCGCCTTCCCATGCTCCTTGAACATTTTTCAATCCGACCCAGCCTTGCCGAAATTCCACTTCCCTATTCATGCGCTATCTCTATTTAACCCTCCCTCGACAACCTAAGCTACCACCTAGCCTATGACTACTCTCCTCTCTAACATGTCTCACCATCTCGTCCCTCCTCTCCTCATGGCATTTTTTTTTGTGGGCTGTTTGAGCGTTTTCCGAGTGTATTCCACGCGCATTGCATATTATGTACGCTAGCATAGAAACGCGATACGCTTTCCCGGCCAAGCGTACATTCCAGCTGAGGTTGAGGAAAAAAAACATCTCAACCCGAGGAAAAAAAAATGCCGGGTCGAGTTTTGGTTGACTCGACTCGGACCTCACTCGAGGCTTGAAGGAAAAGATTCGAGTGAATTTTGATTTTGCATTTTATCACATCTGCCCTCAACCCTCTCTATCTTGCTCTCAATCGTTGACAGGGTGGTGTCATGCCCCATCCATGACTGCCCGCACAATCCTCACCTCTCTCACTCCCTTCCTCCTCACCTGCCCCTGTCTCTCCTGTGGGCCACACCCTACCAGGCGCGGGTGGGCGACTGGAGTGCGATGCGCATGGGTCAGCGCGTGCTCGTGGACATGGGCGGGCACCAGGAAGGTTCCTGGACGAGTGGGAGTGGGGAAGGTGGAGGCAGCAAGGGTGGCAGCAGTGGCAGCGCTGGCAGCAGTGGCAAGAGTGGCCACAGTGGGAGCTCGAGGGAGAGTGGGACGAGTGGCAGCAGCAGCAGCAGCAGCAGCAGCAGTGGCAGTGGAGGGTTGAAGCAGCGGAAAGTGTTGCGGTGCACGGAGGGGCATGTGGATCCCGCTGTGTTGCACACCGGCATTGCATCTGCCATGTCAGACATGTTCAGGTGAGGTGGGGCCCACGCGTTTAGGTGGGTCGCACATGCTCAGGTGGGACCCACATGTTCAGGTGGGGCCCACATGTTCAGGTGGGGCCCACATGTTCAGGTGGGGCCCACATGTTCAGGTGGGGCCCACATGTTCAGGTGGGGCCCACATGTTTCACCATCATCTCCCCTCTTCACCCTCCTCTTCCGATCTCCGCCCTCCTCTACCCTTGCCAGTGTGGGAGTGCTGCTGCGACAGCTGCTTATCTCATCTCACCTACCCTCACCATTTCGCCCTCCCTCTGTCTCTTGTCGCCCTCCCTCTGCCTCCTCTCTTCCGGTCTGCCCTTGCCAGCGTGGGGGTGCTGCTGCTGCAGCTGCTCACGGGGTGGGTTACTCCCTACGTGCATGTGGATGGCCAACGCATTCACATCTCAGACTGGGTGCGTGCCGCCCTGCTGCTCATGGCATGCTATGGCATGGTCTGGTGTGGTGTGGTGTGGCATGGCGTGGTAGGGCGGAAGATGGCATGGTGTGGCATGGCATGGCATGGCATGGCATGGCACGGCATGGCATGGCATGGCATGGCGTAGCGTGGCATGGTGAAGTTGTGATGATGGTGCACGTGCAATGTGCATTGACCATGCACTCGCCCCTTGCATGCCAGGCATCAGAACACACATCTCATCAGAACACACATCTCATCAGAACACACATCTCATCAGAACACACATCTCATCAGAACACACATCTCATCAGAACACACATCTCATCAGAACACACATCTCATCAGAACACACATCTCATCAGAACACACATCTCATCAGAACACACATCTCATCAGAACACACATCTCATCAGAACACACATCTCATCAGAACACACATCTCATCAGAACACACATCTCATCAGAACACACATCTCATCAGAACACACATCTCATCAGAACACACATCTCATCAGAACACACATCTCACTTTGGAAACCTCTTTGTCTCGAGCTCACACTGCCCTGCCCCTCCATCCCCCATGCCTCCTCCCACCGCTCCTCTTCCCATCCATTGCCCTGCACACCTTCCCCTCCGTTCCCCCGCCCGCGTCTCCCTCTTCCCGACCTCTCAACCCCCAGGCCCAGCAGCATGTGACAGCCGGCAACGTCTCTCCTCTCCTCGACCCGCTCCTGCCACACCCTCCACCCCCTCACACCCTCCTCCTCCCCCTCTTCCTCCTCGCCCTCTCCTGCACCTCCTCTTCTCCCTCCTCCCGCCCCACTCCCTCTGCGGCCCTCCGAACCCTCAAGCCCCTTCGAGCCTCCCTGCTGCAGGGGGCCCGGGCAGGGGGTGAAAGGGGAGAAAGCCTAGATAGCAGAGAGGGGGACAGCGGAGACAGACGAGAGGGTGGGGGGCGATGGAGCGGGCTGTACTGGGGGAGTGGCACGGGCATATGGGATGGGCAGGGCAGTGGCGGTGCACTGGGCACACGGCTGGCAATGCTTGGTTATGAGGATAGTCGCGAGTTTGTGGTGTAGCTGGAGAGACTTTTGAGACGTCTCAAAAAGTAGTTGTGTAGCTGGACAGTCGTTTAATGCCCGGGGGTGGCCTTTGGCTGGGCAGGGCAGGTGTCGTCACCTTTGTGTCTGGAAGGGAATCTACTGTTTTTGTGCTTGCAGAGCATGCGAAGCATTAATCGGCCAGGGATTTGCGGTATTGCCATAGAACCATTACAGTAGCAACATATCATCGTGAAGCCATAATACGGTTTTACCGTAATCACCCGGATATAGGACCCTAAGGTCTTATGAAAACTACAATAAAACAACATGTGGGGAGCCTTATCATGACAAGTGTTTTATGCTGCATTTGCATTCACAGGCAGCTTCTCTCTGGACTGGAACACCGCTTTTGAACCAATAAAAAAGGGGAGACCTCTTTCTCTAAGCTTACCACTTGCCGGTAAGATGCGGGGGCAACGACACAGGCAGCTGCTGCCCCTGCGCAGACTTTCGAGGCGCCTTAAAAGCCGTACCAGTAGAAAGGGGAGACCTCTTTCTCTAAGCTTACCACTTGCCGGTAAGATGCGGGGGCAACGGCACAGGCAGCTGCTGCGCCTGGGCAGCACCTCGCAACGACTTAAGCTCAGCCGGGGTGAATTTGCGCCTCTCATCTGCTCTGCATCTGCCCCCTAATGCCCATCTGCCCATCACACCACATGCCCGCATCTCACCCATCCCAGGCTCCCCCCTCTGCTCCTTCTTTCCATCACTGCCACCTGACCCTTTCCCCCTCTGCCCTCCTTCCACCTGCTGCGCCTCCCTCCCCTCCCCTCCCTCCACCCCGCCCTCCACCCCGCCCTCCACCCCGCCCTCCACCCCGCCCTCCTGTTCGCTCTCCATGCTCCCTTCTCTCCCCCTCCTCTCTTGCTTCCCTCCCCTGCGCCCTCCCTTCCTCTCCTCTGCACTCTGCTGAAGCATCCACACCCCGAGGCTGCTACAGTTGTCACACGCATGCAGCACAGTGACACGTGGCGCGAGCTGATTGGAAAGAGCCGTGGCGTGTGGGGCGGAGAGGGAAGGGAGGAGGGAGGCGTCGAGGATGCGGACTGAGGGGTGCAGGCGGAGGGAGGGGAGGTGGTGCGCGGTGATGTGCGGTGAGGAGAGGCGCAGTTGGTGGCAGGGACAGAAGGCTGGTGTATGGGCGAGAAGATAAAGGGAGAGCGGTGGGAGAGGGAGAAAGGGGTGGGGAATCGAATGAGATGGAGGATGTGGGTTTAGGGTCGTGGGACAAGCAGAGCAGGAGACAGGGAGATTTGATTAAAAATTTGAGCAAACGAATGGAAAGAGTTGGGTCGCAGAAGCGAGATGCAAAGAAGCTGGAAGCGAGTTGGGTCACAAGGAATGCAATGGGAGGTTCGACCTTTTTAACCCAAACATCTGGGAAGGGTGTTTCTACCAACATGTGGCAAGGAGGTGTAAGAACATGTGGGCAGAAAACACCCTTACCACATGTGAACAATGTGAACAATGTGACCATGTGAACAATGTGTAGAGGAGAGACGATGGAGTGGTGAGACGATGTAGAGGAGAGACGATGTAGTGGTGTGATTACCAAGGAGGGAGAGGAAGCAGCGGGGGCTGAGAGCAGTGAAGGAGAGGGAGAGTGAGAGGCGGTGCAGATAAGAGCATGGTGGGGAAGAGGATGGGGGGGTTACCAAGGAGAGAGAGGAAAGCGGTGGGGGCTGAGAGCAGTGAAGGAGAGGGAGAGTGAGAGGTGGTGCAGATAAGAGCATGGTGGGGAAGGGGATGGGGGGGTTACCAAGGAGAGAGAGGAAGCGGTGGGGGCTGAGGGCAGTGGAGGAGAGGGAGAGTGAGAGGTGGTGCAGATAAGAGCATGGTGGGGAAGGGGATGGGGGGGTTACCAAGGAGAGAGAGGAAGCGGTGGGGGCTGAGGGCAGTGGAGGAGAGGGAGAGGTTGTGCAGATAAGAGCATGGTGGGGAAGGGGATGGGTGTGTTACCTACCAAGGAGGGAGAGGAAGCGGCGGGGGCTGAGAGCAGTGGAGGAGAGGGAGAGGTGGAGCAGGCGGGTGAGATGGCGCAGGCGCAGCATGCCGTGTGTAGACAGGGGCGTGTCATGCAGGCTGAGAGACGTGAGGTGTGGCAGCAAGGTCAGCAGGGCCAACCCGCCCTCTGCCAACGCTGATTGCCGTTCCACGCCTTGGGAGAATGCGGCATATACATCGCCACTGCCACTGCCACCAGCACCAGCACCACCACCAACTGCTGCTGCTGCTGCTCCTGCTGCTCCTGGTGGTGGTGGTAGTGATGGTGCTGTTGCTGCGTGCAGGTGTGCAAGGTGGAGTCTGAGGAGAGACTCCTCCTCGTCCTCCTCCTCCTCTCCATCATCCAAATTGTCATCCGATGTGCCACCTGTTTCCAGCCGTGCAGCAATGTAGTAGGCATGCAGCAATGCAGCCATGCAGTAATGCAGCCATGCAGCCATGCAGCCATGCAGCCATGCAGTAATGTAGGCATGTACATGTGAAGGCAGCAAGCAAAATGAGACCCCTCCTCGTCCTCCTCCTCCTCGCCATCCTCCCTGTTGTCATCCGATGTGCCACCTGGGGTGATTCCATGCAGGCACGCAGGCATGCGGCAATTTAGGCATGCAGCATGTAGGTATGCGTGTGCGAAGGCAGCACACAAAATGAGACCCCTCCTCGTCCTCCTCCTCCTCGCCATCCTCCCTGTTGTCATCCGATGTGCCACCTGGGGTGATTCCATGCAGGCACGCAGGCATGCGGCAATTTAGGCATGCAGCATGTAGGTATGCGTGTGCGAAGGCAGCACACACAATGAGACCCCTCCTCGTCCTCCTCCTCCTCGCCATCCTCCCTGTTGTCATCCGATGTGCTGCCTGGAGGCAGCCATACAGCAATGTGGGCACGCGGGCAGGAAGGTATGCCGGTGATCAAAAGCTAGGCACCTAGGGCGTTGTAACAAGCGAACCACCCCCCCTCAACAGAGTCGGGTATAGGACACTATGTCAATACTGGCCGACTCAAAAGAAGGTACAAAGTGTAGAAGCCGGTCATGACCTGAGTGTTGCACACGAGCTCACCTGAGATGGGGCAGCCATCGAGGCAGAGGGAGGAAAGGAGCGGCAGGGATGCGAGCAGCGGCAAACACGCGTTCGACGCCGCAGTGTGGGCGAGGGAGAGCGAGGTGAGGCGCGGGGTGAGCAGCAGCAGCGCGGCCAGGCCCCTGGAGGAGAGGTCGGGGGAGGAGGCGAGTGACAGGTGCTGCCAAGGAAATGCTTGGGGCGTAGGGTTGGTGGTGCTGCTGCTGGTGCTGCTGCTGCTGCTGGTGGTGCTGCTGGTGCTGCTGGCGATTCCTGATGCGCCATGGGTGGTGGTGGTGCCTTGTGGAACAGACTGTGGATGGGGAAAAGTAGCAGATTCGAATTCAGTTCAATGCATCGAAAACAAGAAGCTGAAAACGCAACAAAGCAGTTAAAGATGAAACCTGAGGGTGGGAGGGAATGGGGGACAGGAGAGAGCGGGGATGGGGAGAGAGCAGGGATGGGTACTGAGAGTGTTGGGGAGGGAGTGGAAGGGCATGAGAAAAACAGGGACGGACACTGAGAGTGCGAGGTGGGTACTGAGCAGGGAGAGTGCGAGGTGTGTGAGGGAGAGCGCTGCTTCCAGCCACTGCAGCCCGCAGGGTGGGGTGGGGTGTGAGGGCGTGGAGGAGTGGAGTGCGGTGGAACGTGGTGAAGAGCTAACGTACCGTGTGGGGAAGGGAGTGAGCGAGGTGCAGCAGAAGGGCGTCAGAGACAGCAGCAGCCGAGAGGTCGAGGTGTGTGAGGGAGAGCGCTGCTTGTAGCCACTGCAGCCCGCAGAGAGGGGTGTGATGTTGTAGGAGAGCAGTGGAGTGCGGTGGAGGGTGGTGGGGAGGAGGAGGAAGGGTGGCGCCGCGCGAGTGGGAGAGGTCGAGGTGAGTGAGGGAGGCGAGGAGGTGAGGAGGGAAGAGGGAGGAGGGAGGGGCGATTGAGGCACCAGAGAGAACGAGATGAGCGAGTGGGGAGGAGGGAGAGGGCTGAGAGGAGTGAGAGGAGGGAGAGGAGGAGGGAGAGGATGAGAAGGAGGGGAGAGGGAAGCCAATGGAAACAAGGGGGCAGTGGGAGAGGTGGAGGGTGGTGAGGGAGGGGTGGGCAGGGAGGTGGGAGAGGGCAGTCCAGGCAAGGTTGGCGGAGAGCAGACGGGGGAAGGCGAGGAGCAGAGGCGCAGAGGCGTTGGTGATGCTGCTGCCCCACACTGACAGATGGCGCAAGTGAACGAGCGACTGAGGGGGGATGAGGGTTTGGAAGGGAAAAGGGGTGGGGGGGAAGGTGGTATTTAAGTCGACACAAAAAAAAATTGAGCACGCAGGGGAAAGTGAGGGGCAGAGGCGTTGGTGATGCTGCTGCCCCACACTGACAGATGGCGCAGATGAGCCAATGACAGGAGGGGGGGAAAGGAGAGGAGAGGTGAGGGATTGGGGGAGTGGGGAAAGGTTGTGGGTAGAAGGATTCAAGGGAGGGAAGGGGCAATTATAAGCGAGTGCTAGAAGCACGCATCCTTGAGGGGTGAGGGAGAGTGGGAGCAGGCAGGGGGAGGCGAGGAGTAGCGGAGGCGTTGGTGATGCTGCTGCCCCACAATGACAGATGGGAGCATGGAGATTGAGCATGGAAAATGGCAATTACCACATTCTGAACCACCGTGAGTTTCTTCAAGGCACTAGCATTCAGCACATGGTGCATGCCTCCCAGCTCCAGGTGAGTGAGGTGAGGGAACATGCTTGTAATATTTGGAAGAGTGGGAGAATGGCAGATAGCTATTGGCACATGGACCAGCCCCACCCACCGTGAGTCTTTGAAATGCATTATCGTCCAGCGCGCGGTGCATGCCGCCCAGCTCCAGGTGAGTGAGGTCAGTGGGGCATGGCGCATGGCTTAACACAAGGCACAACTGGACCCAGCATGAGCTTCTGAAACGCATTATCCTCCAGGGCGTGGTGCATGCCGCCCAGCTCCAGGTGAGTGAGGGAGCATGCTGGAGGGACCCGGCTGAGTGGGAGCATGGCGAATGAAACATAGAGTGCATGGCTAGTAGCACAAGGCACATTCCCACCCACCGCGAGTTTTTGAAATGCATTATCACCCAGTGCGCTGACTTTTGAGTCGACTCAAAAGTCAACCCGGCTGAGCGGGAGCATGGCAAACGAAACACAGAGTGCGCGGCTACTAGCACATGGCACATTCCCACTCACCGTGAGCTTTTGAAATGCGTTACCATCCAGTGCGTGGTGCATGCCGCCCAGCTCCAGGTGAGTGAGGTGAGGTGAGGCGAGGAGGCATGCTTGAGGGATGTGGCAGACTAGGAACATGGCACATGGCGCATTACGACTCACCGTGAGCTTTTGGAACGCATTATCATCCAGTGCGTGGTGCATGCCGCCCAGGTCAAGGTGCGTGAGGTGAGGCGCAAGGGCCAGCAGAGAGTTCACAGACGGGGCTGCTGCGGGCACACAGGCTGAGGTGCCTCGTGCGCTGGAAGCAGCAGGAGGTAGAGTGGGAGCAAGACGACTCACCGTGAGCTTCTTAAAGGCAGAATCGTCCAGTGCATGGTGCATGCCGCCCAGATCCAGGTGAGTGAGGTGAGGGGCGAGGGCGAGCAGAGAGATCACAGATGGGGCTGCTGCGGGCACACAGGCTGCACTCTCTGCTATGCTGGACGCACTATGTGGAGACTTGGAGGAAGCAGAAGATGGGCTAACATGTGATGCGTTGAAAGCAGCAGGTGGAGAGTTGGAGAAAGCAGATGGTGTGTTGAACGCAGCAGGTGCTGCCATGCTGCCACCACCACCAACACCGCCACTGGCTCTGCTGCCCTTGCTTCTCCGCCTGCCCTTCACTGCCACGCCCCACTGCTCGCTGCCCCCGCCTCCTCCCGCGCCTCCCTCGCACATGCCAACGGCGGTGCCGGAGAGGCAGCAGGAGCGCAGGGCGGGCAGGCAGGGCGGCAGGATGGCGGTGAGCGAAGAGGCGGTGAGGAGAGGGCAGTTGGTGAGACTCAGATGCTCCAACGCGTGCAGTGCTGGGGGTGGTGGGGAGGTTGGTGTGCAGTGAGGGAGGGAGAGTGGGGTAAGGGGGTGAGAGCTTGGGAGAAAGGAAAGAGAGTGCCATGAGGAGAGGGCAGTTGGTGAGGCTCAGACGGTCCAAACCTCCCTCCCTCGCCCATGCTAACGGCCGCGCCGGAGAGGCAGCAGGAGCGCAGGGGGGGCAGGCAGGGGGGGAGGATGGTGGCGAGAGAGGTGGCGGTGAGGAGAGGGCAGTTGGTGAGACTCACATGCTCCAACGCGTGCAGTGCTGGTGTGAGGGGTGGGGGGGGAGAAAGGGGGGAGGGGAAGGGGAAAGAGAGGTTGGAAAGGAGTGAGGGAGTCATGAGGCAGCAGTGAGGAGAGGGCAGTTGGTGAGACTCAGATGCTCCAAGGCGTGCAGACCTAGAGGGTGGTGGGGAGTGGGGGGTGAGGAGGGGAAGGTGGGAAAAGGAAAAGAGAGGCTGGGAAGGAGTGAAAAGGCCAATGAGGAAGGCAGTGAGGAGGAGAGGGCAGTTTGTGAGGCTCAGATGCTCCAAGGTGTGTGGCGCTAAAGCTGGAGAGTTGGAAAAGGCGGAAGGGGGATCGGGGTGGGGTAGGGGAGGAGAGGTTGGGAAGAATGAGAGAGGAATGAGGGAGAGCGGTTGGTGCGGCCCAGGGGCTACAAGGCATGCCGTGCTGGGGTTGGAAGTGGGGGGAGAGGGGTGGGGTAGGGCGGAGAGAGGTTGGAAGGAGTGAGAGAGAGGGGGGAACTGGGGGATGGGGCGGACGATAGAAGTGGGGGATTGAGGGAGTCGCATTAGGACAATACAAGAAAGGTGTGCCACCGTAATGCACCTCAGAGTATGCACCTGAAAGAACACCTGAGACGGCAACTGAGAGAGCACCTGAGGAAGCACCTGAGACAGCAGATGCGGATACAAGATGGAAAAATACCTGAGAGCATGCTGAGAGCAGAGTCGGTGACGTGGCGACAGTTGTCAAGCCGGAGCGAGCGAAGGCAGCGGAAGTCTGCCAGGTAGGCGAGCCACGTGGCGTCTATGGATTGGCCGGGGGGCATGGCATAGATAGGAGGCGCGGGGGAAAGATCTACCAGGGGGTCTGGAATGCCGTAATAGGAGGAAGGTGAGAGCGAGGAGAGTGAGGAGAATGAGGAGAGGGAGGGCGAGAACGGGGGAGGGACGGGAGACGTGGGCGTGACGTGGGGGGAAGAGCACGGGGCTGCGTGGGGGGCATGCAGCGCTGCTGGCGTGTGGGAGACGGCAGGTGCGGCGAGCGGCGGGCAGGAGAGGTCCACGTGGTCCGCCGAGGGGGCGAACAGCCTGGGGGTGGGATAGGGGGATGGGACGAGACGAGGGGATGAGGGGAGGAGACGAGGGAGGGAGGGAAACGAGGGAGGGGATGAATGTGCTGTGCTGTGCAGGGACGGGGAGCGGGGCCTCGCAGCCTCACAGGAAAGGCTAAGCGGGGAGGAATGGACGGTTATTTTAGGGCCTAGAGAGCGCCGCAGCCTACTCGAGCAGTGGTGCAAGATGCGTCTGACGAGGGGAGGGAAGGGCACTGTGTGATCGCGCTGAGAGCGCCGCAGCCTCGGAGGTAGGGACGGAGCAGGGGAGAGAGCGCTGAGAGCGCCGCAGCCCCGCAGCCCCGCAGCACCGCAGCATACTCAAGCAGCGGCGGTGGCACGCGGCGAATGCGGAGGGGAGGGGCGAGATCGAACAACGATACTGTGTGAGCGTGCAGAGAGCCTCGCAGCCTCACAATCTCGCAGCCTTGGAGGTAGGCTGCGAGGGGAATTACGGGATGAGGTAGAACTACTACTAGGCGGAGGGAGGACGGGGGGGGGAGGGGGGAGTGGCTTTGTGCGGGGCAGAAAGAGAGAGCGTCGCCTCGAAGCCTTGGAGGTAGGCTGCGAGGGGAGCTACGGGATGAGGTAGGAGCTACTACTAGGCGGAGGAGGGGGGGGGGCGGGGGGGTGGGGTTGTGGGGGGAGGGAGGGGGGGGGAGGGGGAGGGGTGGGGAGGGGGGAGAATAAGTGGCTTTGTGCGGGGCAGAAAGGCAGAGCCTCGTCTCGCAGCCTCGCAGGCTCGAGCCTCGCAAAGCCTCACGGCCTACTCGAGCAGCGGCGGCGTGACGCGCCCCGCGGCGAGTAGCTCCGCCAGCAGCGCCGACGCCAGCGCTAGCGCAGCCAGCGGGGACGAACAAGGCGTCACGCGTATGAGAGAAGGGAATGCGCGGTTACTATGTGAGCGCGCAATGAGCCTCGTACTGCAACCTACTCGAGCAGCGGCGGCGTGACGCGCCCCGCGGCGAGTAGCTCCGCCAGCAGCGCCGACGCCAGCGGGGACGGCAGGCGCTCCATCGACCGCGGCTGGCGCTGCCACGTGGCGCTGCTGACGGCGGCCCGCAGACAAATGCGCTGCAGCGACGGCGGCGCGGCGTCGCTGAGCTCTCCGCGTTCTGCGGCGATCATTGCGGCCTGCGATGTCCTGCCTGCGATGAGCCGTGCGACGACGACGACGACTGCGGACGACTACAGCGACGTGGAAAATATAGTATTCGACTAAAGCGGTCCGAAATATCAAAACTCGAAAGTCAACGCAAGAGTGCCTCGAATTGGCTATGCTTGATCGGAGATGAGCAGACTCAGAATGCTCTGTATGTTGTGTTCGGTAGATTCTTGCACGCGCAATTCCTCAAACTGGAACAGTTCTTGTAATGCAACTGAAACAATTCCACACGCCTGCACAGTCTTCCTTGTGACACATGCCTTGCAAGTGCGGTGCGACAGCACTGAAACCTCACCGTCCAGTGTAAGGGCGACGTCAGGTTATACATTTCTCATGGGTTTGCAGTTCTTGTATCGTGATTCAGAACGGTCCAACACGGTAGAAAGCGGTTCTTAACGTTAGCCTCTCTGAACCGTGTTGAAACGAAGTTAACCGCAGAGGGCGTTATACAAAAAGTTGTACAACCTGACGTCGCACTAAGGACGCGTGCGTTCCGTTGCTAAGTTTGAAAATAGTTCGAACTTTTTTCGGTTACCGCTTTCGCAAATCTCGCTCATGCCATCTAACGAACATCGCGAATTTTAGGGCTTATGAAATTTCGAACGTGAAAAGTGAACTCGACTCGAGTCGAATATATGAACGTGCTTATACACGTTGAAGCGAGCGTGTGTGTTTTCGGCACGCACGCACGAAATTGACGAGTTCATTGCGAAACAAACAATATTCGACGTTAACGTCGGAAGGGTTGCGTAGCAATCGTACGGTATTTTCCATACAAAGACATGAGGAAATGCTTGTTATTATACGCATGGTACTTAGCGAAAACGACGAACTATATTATCCCTCTTTATAATGGGCTTGTTATTTCCGTATTTTTTTTGTTTCTCAAGGTTCTTTTTTCCTAATTTTGCTTGTTTTATATAGGGGAATACTTAGAAAATATGACTGCATTGGTTTTAATTAGCAATATTGTTTTTATGTACAAATTACGTTATCATATGGCATTAGTGGGTTTGCATAATTGCAGCCAAATCTTATGTATCAGCTACTTTGGGTAACATGTTTATGCGCTTTCTGTGACGTGACACTAGATTCCAAATTATGTGTCTTCGTATTAGCGGGAAACGCGACACGTTATTAAATTAGTCACAAACAGCTTATAACAATCCTGATCGACATCTTGAAAGACGGTAAATATAACGAAAATCCGGTGCTTTTCTACTGTAAAAACTGGTTCGTGCCTCGCTGGCAGAAAATTTTCTTGCCAGCACTACACAAACCCAACCTAAACCAAGAAATACTGTACTCCCTTCTTGGGAGTTCCGTTCTTGTATTCAAGCGCCTGCGTTTCTCCCTCCCTGTAAGGAATTTTTCGGATTCCTTACTGGGTCACTCCGTACGCGTACAACCCCGACTTTCGGAAAACCAGGCTCGGTCCGCCGACCTCGCCTTCCGAGCCACCACCGCGTCGCCTTCGGGTTTTCCAACCCCGAACCTGCACCCAACCATCTCGCGACCCCGCGACCTCGGCCTAGCTAGGACTTTTTTCCTGCCCGGAGCGCGCTTCGCGCCTACCCTAGTCGCGCCCCGTGCGCCTGTCCCTAACGGCCCGTCGCGGCCCCTCTTTTAACGTCCTCTCGCGGCCCCTCGTTGGCCCCTCGCGACCCCCGCTTACGGCCCCTTAGCGGCCCCCCTTTTCGCGGCCTCGTCGCCCTCCCCCCCCCGCGCGGCTCTGTCGCCGCCCTTTCGCGACCTCGTCGTCGCCCCTACGCGGCCTCGTCGCCGCCCATACGCGACTCCGTCGCCGCCCTCCCCTTCGCGGCTCTGTTGCCGCCTCTTCGCGGCTTCGTCGCCGCCCCTCGCCGCCCTTCGCGGCCCCTCCAGGACCCGTCGCGGTCCCCTTCCTTCTCGCCTGCAGCAGCTACCGCCGCTGACCTGCAACAGCTGCCGCCGCAGAGCCTACAGCAGCAGCCGCGGCCGGACCTGCAGTAGCAGCCGCCGCCGAGCCAGCAGCAGCAGCCGCGGTCTGACCTGCAGTAGCAGCCGCCGCCAGACCTGCAGCAGCTGCCGCGGCCCAGCCTACAGCAGCAGCCGCCGCTCGACCTGCAGCAGCTGCCGCCACCGAGCCTGCAGCACCAGCCGCGGCAGAGCCTGCAGTCGCAGCCGCCGCCAGACCTACAGCAGCGGCCGCCGCCGACCCTGCAGCAGCAGCTGCCGCCGACCCTGCAGCAGCAGCCGCCGCCGGACCTACAGCAGCGGCCGCCGCCGACCCTGCAGCAGCTGCCGTCGCCGAGCCAGCAGCAGCAGCCGCCGCCAGACCTGCAGCAGCTGCCGCCGCCGAGCCTGCAGCAGCAGCCGCCGTTCGAGAATACCACAGCAGCCGCCGCCGTCCCTGCAGCAGCGGCCGTTCCCGAGCCTTCAGCAGCTGCCGCCGCCGCCGCCGTCACTGCCCCGGCCCTGCCCTGCTAGAGCCGCACTGCCCTGCCCTACCGCGCTACTGCTGCTGCTGTCACTGCTACTGACGCTACTACTGTTCCTCCTACTGCTACTATGGCTAGCCCTCCTGTGCTAGCCTTCGATGCTGAGGGCCGCCCAGTGAAGTTTGACACCTGGCTAGATGACCTGCACCTCTTCCTACAGCTCACTGCCAAGGAGGACATTTCACTGTACGATCACGCCCTAGGCCATGCTACTGCCCCTGACACTACTGCTGACAGCACTCTGCGCTCCCAGTGGCAGACCCGTGACGCGCACGCTCGCTTCGCTATTCGCAACTCCCACTGACCCTACCTTTGAGTCCTCTGCTGCGTCTGCTCTGGTCGCTGAGTTGATAGACTTTGCTGCCCGGTGTCGTCTAGACTACGCCGCTAGCCTTGTTGCTGAGTCTGAGTCTGTCTGTCCTCCGTCCGTTGGGGGTGAGTGTGCTCTTGGCACGGACGTCCTTGAGGACAGACAGGAGGAGTTCCAGTGCTTTGCTGCTGCTTTGCCCCGTCTCGTGTCCATGCTAGTTGCCCCTGAGGGAGACCCGGATGCACCAGACATCCCGACCCCGCGCTCTTACGCTGAGGCGATGGCGGGTCCCTACTCCTCTCAGTGGCAGACAGCCATGGACGCAGAGATGGCTTCCTGGAAGTCCACAGGCACCTACGTCGACGAGGTTCCCCCACCTGGGGCGAACATCGTCAGTGGCATGTGGATTTTCAGGGTGAAGCGGCCGCCGGGTTCTCCTCCTGTCTTCAAGGCGCGCTACGTTGCTCGAGGCTTCAGTCAGCGAGAGGGAGTAGACTTCTTCCATACCTTCTCCCCCACCCCGAAGATGACCACTCTTCGGGTGCTGCTACACATAGCCGCTCAGCGCGACTACGAGCTTCACTCACTTGACTTCAGCACTGCTTTCTTACAGGGCAGCCTGCACGAGGAGATCTGGCTACGTCGCCCACCTGGCTTCACTGGGTTGGTTCCTCCTGGTACCCAGTGGAGGCTCCAGCGGCCGGTCTACGGTCTCCGCCAGGCACCACGTGAGTGGCACGACACACTGAGGACGACACTTGCGGCTCTTGGGTTCGCTCCCTCTACTGCTGACCCGTCACTGTTTCTACGCACTGACACCTCGCTGCCGCCGTTCTACATCCTCGTGTACGTCGACGACTTGGTCTTTGCCACTGCTGACACCGCGGCACTCGCCCACGTGAAGTCGGAGCTGCAGAGGAGACACACGTGCACAGACCTGGGTGAACTGACGAGCTATCTTGGCTTGCGGATCACCCGGGACAGAGCACGGCGCACCATCACCTTGACTCAGTCACACATGGTGCAGCAGATCCTCCAGCGCTTCCGCTTCACGTACTCCTCGCCTCAGTCCACTCCTCTGCCTACTGGTTACTCGCTCTCAGCTCTGCCTTCGGATGAGTCCGTAGAGCCGAGTGGCCCGTATCCAGAGCTTGTGGGCTGCCTCATGTACCTGATGACCTGCACTCGACCTGACCTGGCATACCCTCTTAGCATCCTTGCATGCTATGTCGCTCCTGGCCGTCACAGGAAGGAGCACATGGATGCCGCTAAGAGGGTGTTGCGCTACTTGTGCAGTACGTCGGGCATGGGGCTAGTGCTTGGAGGGCGGGACCGAGTTGTACTCACAGGACACTCAGATGCTTCTTGGGCGGACGATCAGGCTACTCAGCGGTCGTCTTAGGGTTACACCTTCAGCCTTGGCTCTGGCTCAGTTTCTTGGCGTTCTACACGCTCTTCTTCTGTTCTCAGCTCCAGTTGTGAGGCTGAGATCTACGCCACAGCCATGGCTGCCCAGGAGCTACGCTGGCTGACCTACCTGCTGACCGACCTGGGAGAGCGGCCTCGTTCTCCTCCAGTGCTGTACGTCGACAACAAGGCTGCCATTGCCTTGTGTGAGGAGCACAGACTGGAGCACAGAACGAAGCACATCGCCCTGCGGTACTTCCTTGCTCGAGAGCTGCAGCAGCGCGGTCAGCTTTGTCTGCGTTACGTGGCCACTGAGGCCAACACTGCTGATGTGTTCACCAAGGCGCTTCAGCCTTGTGACCATCAGCGCTTCTGCACTCTGCTAGGCCTTGTGCCTACTGGACCTCACTTGCTTACTTCTTGACCCTGCTTGTACTGTGATCACTATATATATATACCTGCATGTTTACTCTTGCTAGGTTGTGATCACTGTATCTCTTGCTTTGTTATAACCCTCTCTGCATGTGAACTGGCCTTGTGGCCACCTGCTTGTGCTCAGACTGTGTGGTGTCCTTGAGATCCACCCTGAGCTTTGTCTTGCTTGCTTTTCTGCTTGACTGGTCTTGTGACCACTGTTAGGTTTGGCTATCCCCCCTACTTCACCTATGGGGGTGTGTCAAATTATATGTTTCATATTATTTAGTTCTAGGTTGTGTAGGGGTGATTCTTAGAGGGTACATCAATTCTCTCGATACTCTTGTACCCCCTCCCCTAACCTAATCGACATACTTTCCTCTCTAGTTCTAACAGCAACCGACACTCAACCCGCGACAAATCCGGTGGCTGGACTTTCTTGAGTCCAACTTTCGGTACAACATCACGTACAAAAAGGGCGCCAACAACATCGCCGACGCCCTCACCCGACCATCCATGCAAAACGCGGCGGTGCTAATCGCCCACACCAACCCGATGCTGACGGGACTATTCACCCACGGCTACAAGATCGACAGGTTTTTTCGGAACCCGCAACAACAGGCTGCTACACCGCACGGCAAGTACTACCTAAAAGCCGGTACTAACCGGATTTGGGTACCAGCATACCAGCCTTTACGGGAGCTGCTGACGCAGGAGGTTCACGACTCCAACCTTTCCGGGCACTTCGGCACCGACAAAACACTGAAGCTGCTGCAGCGGAATTATTACTGGCCGGACATGTTAACCGATGTGCAGCGCTACGTGTCAACCTGCCCGACCTGCCAAGCAATGAAGTCGTCGCGACAAAGGCCAGCCGGACTACTGCAACCCCTCGAGCCACCCGAACGACCGTGGCAACAGGTGACGATGGATTTCGTCACGGGGCTACCAGCTGGCGCAAGTGGCAACGACTCGGTAATGGTCGTCGTCGATCGCCTAACGAAAATGGCGCATTTCGCCCCATGCCGCACGACGATCACAGCCGAAGATACAGCTAAACTGTTCATCTCCACCGTCGTACGCTTACACGGGTTACCTTCGGCGATCATCAGCGATCGTGATCCGAAGTTCACGTCGAAGTTCTGGCAGGAGACGTGGGCACAGTACGGTACCCGCCTGCAGTTTTCGTCGTCATACCACCCGCAAACCGACGGACAGACGGAACGGACAAATCAGACCATTCGCACCAACTGCCCCGACATCCGCAAGTGGGAGGATTCGCTGCCGATGCTGGAATTTGCGTACAACAACGCCCCTTCGGCCACGACTCGACAGTCACCGTTCTTCCTAAATTACGGGATAGACCCCGTGGTACCCTCTTCAACGACTGTGGACAACCCGGTACCACGATCACAACAATTTGTCACGGAGCTGCAGACCGCCCGCACGAAAGCAGCTGATTTTATTCGACGGGCTAATACCACAGCCAGCCACCAGGCGGACAAGCATCGACGGAACTTACCCTTCCGCGCAGGGCAGGTTGTGCTACTCGACACCAAAAATCTCCGGCTGCCGCAGCCCGCGAAATTACGGCCCCGATACGTGGGACCCTTTCGTATCATCCAGATGGTGACACCTGTCACCGCGAAGCTGCTGCTACCCGATGACTGGAAAATCCATGACGCATTCCACGTCAGCCTACTGCGTCATTACGAACAGCCGCAGTCGCCAGCTGTTGCTCGGCCATCCCTCGCGCCGACCACACGCCCCGTGGCAGAGCCCACGCTGGAACCTTGGAAGATTCTCAACCATCGTGTGGAAGTGACCGCCGCCGGCCGCTCGGTCAAGTTCCTGCTTCGCTGGAAAGAACGCACGAGCGAGGACGACACGTACGTCAACGCGGACTCGCTACTGGGACATCCGGTTGTGGATGCTTACCTGGCCCGCCGAGGTGTCTCGGATATTCACCACCTTTCTTAAAGGGGGGGGTAGTGTAAGGAATTTTTCGGATTCCTTACTGGGTCACTCCGCACGCGTACAACCCCGACTTTCGGAAAACCAGGCTCGGTCCGCCGACCTCGCATCCCGAGCCACCACCGCGTCGCCTTCGGGTTTTCCAACCCCGAACCTGCACCCAACCATCTCGCGACCCCGCGACCTCGGCCTAGCTAGGACTTGCTATATTGTGCCTAGGCCTCGTTGTTCATGCAGACGTTGTAATCACTTCCGCGTTATTGAATTCTGCGCACTCTTTCATTCACAACTCATAACACTCCCACCCCAAATAGCTTCCTCCCAACCCAACTATCGACCATCCTGCCTGCCATCGCCATTCCCTACCAGGAATCGCGTTTTTTAGTAACTCCCTGCCATAACCTCTCCCTCACTCCCCGCCGTCGCCTCTCCGCACTCCTCACCGTCGCCTCTCTCTCCCCCGCCGCCGTTGTTCTCCCTTCCTCCTCCTCGTCGCCTCTCCCTCCCTTCCTGCCAACGCCACTGGTGGGTGCACGAGCACGAGCGCGGGTTGCGACACGACCGCGCGTTTTGTGAGGCACCTTCGTCTTAGGTGCGTTTCCGTTTCCCGGAACCTTTGTTTCCTCTCTCCTCCCTCCAAAATTTCATACCATTTTTTTCTTCCTTCCTCGTAAGTTCTTTTTGCTTGTTGGTTATTAGCGCGCTGGCGCCTGACGCGCCGGCGCATATGGCGCCATGTACGCTGGCGCCTAACGCCCTGGCGTCTAACGCGCCGGCGCATAACGCGCTGGCGCCAGTTTCTCTGGCGCCTAAGGCGCTGGCGCTTCCGGCGCTGGCGCTTGCTGCGCTGGCGCCTATCGCGCTGGCGCCATGTAAGTTGGCGCCTTGTGCGCAGGCGCCTAACACGCTGGCGCCTAGCGCGCTGGCGCCTAAGGCGCTGGCGCCAAACACGCTGGCGCCAAACGCTTTGGCGCCAAGCGCGCTGGCGCCTAATGCGCTCGCGCTTGCTGCGCTTGCGCCTAACACGCTGGCGCCATGTGCGCTGGCGCCTAGCGCGCTGGCGCAATATGCGCTGGCGCCAAATCGCTGGCGACTGAGGCGCTTGCAGCGCTGGCGCCTATCACGTTGGCGCCATACGCGCTGGCGCCTAGCGCGCTAGCGCCTAAGGCGCAGCGCCAGCGCCTATCGCGCTGGCGCCATGTGTGCTGGCACCTAACGCGCTGGCGCTTGCTGCGCTGGCGCCTTTAGCGCCCGCACCTTAGGCATTGGTGAGCCTTCCTTAGTCCTCTTGGTCACGCATTAGCCATTGGTGCTAAGTGCATTAACCCTAGGTTGCTCACGCCTTAGATGCTGGTGTCTTGGGCACATTGACCCTGCGATGTATGCACCTAGGGCGCTGGCGTCAGTAGCGCCATGGACGTTGATGCCTTGGGTGACTGAGTCTTGCTTTTGGAGCTTGCGCATTTGCGCCTTGAATGCTGGGTGTGTTTTTGGTGCCATTATCATTTCTTCTTTCTTTTAAGTGATGCATTTCGTGCAGGCCGAGGTGGTGTGCATGATGCCTTCAAACCACGTGTGTGAGTCGTCCAATTGGATTTGCCTAGTATTTATCTTGTATAAGTCTGTCGCATCATTTTGAACACGTTCCGTCATGCATTACTGTTTCTAATGCAGTGCGCTAACGTTTTGCTGCGGCGCGTTGGCGCCTTACATCATTCACTGGATTCTCTCACCGCAATATGTTTTTTTTGCGTGATCTGTGTGTTTTGCAGGTTGTGCCAGCCGCATTGTGGGGAGCAGAAAAAGGAAGGCAAGGGAAAAGATGTCGAAAAGCGTGGGGATAAAGAGGGAAAGGGGAAGGGATAGGAAGGGGGAGCAGGCTAGCAGTGATTGTTACGTATTCATCATTTTTGCGACTCTTTGTTATGCTTTTTTGCCCTCTATCTTCATTGTATTTGTGTGTGTGTGTGTGTGTGTGTGTGCGTGTGTGTGCGTGTGTGCGTGTGTGCGTGTGTGCGTGCGTGCGTGTGTGCGTGTGTGCGTGTGTGCGTGTGTGCGTGTGTGCGTGTGTGCGTGTGTGCGTGTGCGCGTGTGCGCGTGCGCGCGTGCGCGCGTGCGCGTGTGCGCGTGTGCGCGTGTGTGTGTGTGCGTGTGTGTGTGCGTGTGTGTGTGTGTGTGCGTGTGTGCGTGTGTGCGTGTGTGCGTGTGTGCGTGTGTGCGTGTGTGCGTGTGTGCGTGTGTGCGTGTGTGCGTGTGTGCGTGTGTGCGTGTGTGCGTGTGTGCGTGTGTGCGTGTGTGCGTGTGTGCGTGTGTGCGTGTGTGCGTGTGTGTGTGTGTGTGTGTGTGTGCATATATATGTATGTGTGGCTGTGCATGTGAGTGTGTATGTATACCACGTGCGTGGGTGTGTGTGCTTGTGTGCGTGTCAGTTGGTTGTGATTATTTCAGGGTGTGGTGCTGGTATGCATCGTGTTTGCAGCTGAGGTTGTCATCGTCGTTGGCGCAGTGTGTTTTCACTGTCTCAACGACCCCATCAATCTCAGTTGTAGCATTGGTGCATATTAAGCATTCACTCTGACGTCGTCACAACTCTCTTCGTGACATTGTCATTTCGTGTTTGTGATATGTGTGTGTTTCAAGACAAGCTGTTCCAATGCATCGTGTATGCAACTAGAGGTTGTCATCGTCGTTGGTGCAACGTGTATTCGTTGTTTCAACAGCCCCATCAATCTCTATTGCTGCACTGATACATTATAACACTTCTTGAATCATCCGTGTTCATTTGTACAGATTCATTCGGTCATGTTGTTTCCATGTTCGATCGTACCGTCCGCCGTATTAATCGACGATGATGAGACGGTCGGAATAAAATCCTGGTTTCAACATGATATAGTTGGTTTCACTTTTGGGGTATCATGAGTGATTTTTATTCACTATTTGAGGCATTATCTTGAATACCGTGCCAAAAAAAATTGTTCAAGAGTGTGCCCCAAAGAGTGCTTTAAAAATCAGTCTTCAATGATATCCCCAAAAAGTGAAATCGATTATATAGGGTTGCTACGCAACCCAAAAATAGCAGTATGTTGACTTTACGAGCATGTACCGGGTAACATGTAGGTTCGAATTTTGGTGTTCGAGCTTGCGTGCGTGATTACTGTCAGAAATTGTATTTCTATGTATAACTGCATATTAGCTTAGTTAGTGTAGTATCTATTTCATTGTTGGTGGTATACCCCCCTTGGCCACCTTCCCTTGCCCTATTTCTTGTAACTCTCTCCATAGTCAAATCGCTTCTTGCTTGGCCAAACATCCTCTCTCTTCCTAAAACCTAATTTCTCCTAAGCCTACTATTCTAACATGCTATCAGAGCCACTACGGTCTTAGGACCTATTTTATTTTTAAGAATCATGGGCCCGCCCGTACTACAGCGCGAAATGCGCTATTTTTTTTCCCGTTCGCCCGTCACGCGCGCCCTGCCCGTCCCCCCGAACGTGCCACGTCGGCTGCCCCGCGGACTCCCCGTCGGCTGCCCTGCGGACGCTCTGCCCGTCGCCCTGCGCGCGTCCCGTCTGCGGCCCCGCGTGCGCCTTGTTGGCTGCCCCGCGGACGCCCTGCCCCGCGCGCGCTCTGCCCGTCGCCCCGCGTGCGCTTCGTCGGCTGCCCCGCGCGCGCTCTGCCCGTCGCCCCGCGCGTGCCCTGCCAGCGCGGACGTCAGCGCCAGGCGCCGGAGCAACGGCCAGCGCCTGCGCCAGCGCCAGCGCCAGCGCCAGCAGCAGCTACTGCCGCCCCACCCCCCCGCCCTCCCTTCCGCGGCTTCCGTCGTGGGGGGGGGGGGAGGGGGAAGGGGAGATGTGGGGGTGGCGGGTGTGAGCCTCCAGCAACCCGTCCCTCCCCTCTCTCTTCCTCTCTTCCTGCAGCACTCGTTGCGGTAGGAGGAGGGGGGGGGAGAGGAGAGAGGTTAAGGGGGGATGAGAGAGGTTAAGGGGGGACGAAAGAGAGAGTGAGAGAAAGGGTCTCTTCTTTTCTGTTTTCTACTTTCGTAATGTTTTCTTGTCGTTCGTTCCTTTTCTCCGTCGTTTCTGGGCGTGGTCACCCAGAGTCGCGCACACCAGGCATCCACTGCGGGGGTTAAACCGCAGGCGGGAAACTCCATCGTGTGTTGTATCGGTGGGCCCAGCTGCGGCCCGGTGAAGTCTGCACTTAGGGTAGAGCGCCCCTCACTAGCTATGCTTGTATGCAGTTAAGGGGGGATGTCAGAAATTGTATTTCTATGTATAACTGCATATTAGCTTAGTTAGTGTAGTATCTATTTCATTGTTGGTGGTATACCCCCCTTGGCCACCTTCCCTTGCCCTATTTCTTGTAACTCTCTCCATAGTCAAACCGCTTTTTGCTTGGCCAACACTCTCTCCCACCAAACCCTAAGGCTCTCTCTAGCTACTATTCTAACATGGTACAGAGCAATAATCGGTCCTAAGGACCTATTTTTTTTTAGGATCATGGGTCCCGCGTTTCGCTCTCTGCAGGCCCCACTCGATTCGCGCTCCGAAGGCATACTCGTCGCGCCCCGTGCGCCCTCCTTCCCGTCGCCCGCGGCCCCACGTTTCGGCGCCCCGCGGGTCACCCGAGTCGCGCCCCGTGCGCCCTCCCGTTCGTCGCGCCCCGCTGCGCCCTGCTCTGCCTGTTCGTCGCGCCCCGTGCGCCCTCCAGTTCGTCGCGCCCCGATGCGCCCTACCCTGCCCGCGTCGCCCTGCCCGTCGTCCGCGCCAACGCCCGCACCTGCGCCAGCACTTCGCGGCCAGCGCCAGTGCGGAACGCAGCGCCAGCGCGTGCGCAAGCCGCGAAGCGCCAGCGCTGCGCCAGCCGCGAGGCGCCAGCGCCTGCGCCATCCGCGCACGCCAGCGCTTGCGCCAGCAGGGGACGCCGGCGCCGGCAGCTCCGTATGCCGCCCCCCCCCCCCCCCCCCCCCCCCCCCGCCCTTCCCTTCCGCGGCTCCCGCCGTGGGGGGGGGGACGGGAGTTCTGGGGGCGGAGGGTGTGAACCACCAGTAGCTCGTCCCTCCCCCACTCTCCTTCCCTCTTACTCTCTCCCTGCAGCACTTGTTGCTGTCGGGGAGAGGGGGGGGGGGGGAGAGATGCTAAGGGAGGGTAAGAGAGAGTGGTGGAACCAGTAGCCACGCATCTGCAGCTGCCGTCCACTGCTATGTGGCACCTACTTCTGCAGCCCCTGACGCTTCTCTCTCTTCGTTCGTCTTCTTTGCTGTTGAGCTGCAAACTAAGCGCGCCACAGCACATCGTCTTCGTTCGTCTTCTTTGCTGTTGAGCTGCAAACTAAGCGCGCCACAGCACATCGTCTTCGTTCTCTCTTTCTTGCCTCAGGGCTTGCTGCAGCTGTCTCTGCCACCACTGCACTGGTTGTCATTGCACTTGCCTCCTGTTGCTGCTTTCTCTGTTCGTGGTGTACCCATCCAGGAGTTGTTGCTGCACAAGCTCCTGCTGCAGGCAGTTATGGGGGAGTGTTAGAATATATATTTATATATATTTATGTACCTGCCTGTAGCTGTAGCTTTAGTGTAGTTATAAACTCTTTGTATTGGTGGTGCACCTCCTTTGTCTCCTATTTGTACCCTCGAGCCTATAGTGAACCCCCCTTTCTTTGCTTGGCCAACACTCTCTCCCACCAAACCCTAAGGCTCTCTCTAGCTACTATTCTAACAATTACATCTTTGCAGTGTTATTCCCACAATGTTCGGACTTCGCTACACCCTCATTCTCGGTCATCTCACCAGCGGGCGTCTGGCAGGCGAATTTTGTCGTATTCGAAAAGTCTTAATGAACCATATTGCACCATCTTTCACCGCTCTCCACCATGCTGTTTCTTCCTGCAAGTTCCCCTAACCGAGGTCAGTCTAGCGAGAACGAGGGTGTACAAGGAAAGTCGAAGTCCATTCGACTTAAGTTTCAAACAAGCTTCGACGTTTACGTCGAAAGGGTTGCGTAGGGTTGTATCCACTGCGTTTTCTTCTGCAATCCTGTCACGCCCCTTGCTCGATTCCCTTTGTCCACGTGGGCTGCACTCTTCTGTCGAGTCCACGGCTTGGTAACCTCACCACTTCTAATTACTGTTTGGCTGCACTGGCAGGTGGCGCCAAGGATGCCACAAACTGCTGCAGCTCCGCTCGCTCCTCTCCTGTGAGGCCCCTGGCTGACTTCCCCTTGTTCTTGTGGCGCGGCCACAGCTTGCTCACCGGGTCAGGCGCCCAGCCTGCAGTGAGCGTTGGTGGCGGGTCAGAGGGAAGAGCATGGCAAACGAGGGGGCCGGAAGTGGAGGACGTGGGAAGGGGGAAAAAAAGCGAAATGAGGCTTTGAAGTGGGGAGTGAGTTGATGCATGAAGGTCACAGCGTGCTTGCTGCATCGCCAGCCTACGTCGCAAGGTCTTACCTGTGGAAACCGACTTGTGAGGTGCCTCAAATACCAGCATGTGGCACAACACAGAGAGAGAAGGCCAAAAGGTCGAACCTGTGGGGACTGGCAGCTGAGCAAGGGCTCTTGACACGGCACGCACGTCCACTTCTCTCCCACCAGCCCTCCCTCGCCCCACACTGCTCTGACTCCACTCAAGCCCAGAACCTTCCACCGCCCCTTCCGCGGTCCCTTCCACCGCCCCTTGTGCCGCCCCTGCTGCAGCTTCCTCCACGGTGGGTAGTCCCAGGAGCGCAGCGACTTGGGAGAGGCAGAGCAGCTCCTCGGGGCTGCCGGGCGGCACGATGGAGGCGAAGGGGATGACAGCAGCTGCGTGCTGCTTCCAGCGATGGTGGTCGCGCAGGTTGGAGTGCATGTGCGCCTTGATGCGCCTGCATGCAGGAGGGCCGAGGAAGCAGGGTTGGTAGAGAGGAGTGGGAAGTTTTGCCAAAGATAGGAAAGAAGAAAGTAAATAATTTGCCGATGCTGGTGATGCGGGTAAAATTGCAGGCGGGCCTTGATGCGCCTAAAGGCAGGCATGCAGAGGGTGGGAAGGTTAAAGTAATGAAAAGCTGGTCGAAAAGCGAGAAGGGAGATTGCGGTGGGACGGGTGGTCCTGATGCGATTGCGGGAGTGCATGGGAGAGGGGGGAAAGGCAGAGAGAAGTGTGCTTGGGGGTAAGGGTCGCACTGCTGGTGTGGTCGAGTAGATGAAGGGGGTTGCACACACGAGGTGCGATGCAGCAGCGAGAGGAAAGATTCCAAAAGAGAATTGAGTGAAGGTAATCACTGAAGAGGAGCCACCGGCATTGATGCGTGGCAGTGCAAGCGTGTTGGGACAGGGATAGTAGGTGTGGCCAGGCGGGGCTTTGACGACGAGGGAGCAGGGCATGCGCGAGAAGGAGAGGTGGGGCGCAGGGAGATGCAAGGGGCAGGGAGATGCAGGGGGCAGGGAGAGGCAGGAGTGGAGGTGGTGAGGAGGATATCAGTGCAAGGCGGCTGCAGTGATTGGTTCAAGGGGCTCGCACATGAGGCAGAAAGGAGGACGTGGCAAGGTGGACGGCCAGACGGCATGCTGCGATCTCAGCATGACTCACGACATGCTGTGTGACTCACGGCATGCTGTGTGACTCACGGCATGCTGTGTGACTCACGGCATGCTGTGTGACTCACGGCATGCTGTGTGGTAACCAACCGACGCGGAGGTACGAGTCAGCAACGCCACACACATCTCGCTCAGTCAGCAGCACCAGCTGAGTCCACTCGCCCACCTCCCACCCCTCCGCCCACTCGTGCGTCTTCACCACCACGTGCACTCCCCCCAACTCCCCTCCATCCATCCCCACCCCTTCACCATCCCCCGTCCCCCCCGTTTCATCTGTGGATTCCCCCGTTCCCTCCGCGGACCCCCTTCCCCCTCCGCCCCCCACCCCAGGTCCGCGGCTGGTGAGAGGCGAGAGCCCCCTGGCGCGCAGCTTGCTGGCGGAGATGGAGTGCAGCCAATAGGAGAGCGCCAGCTGGCCCGAGTGGGCGAGCAGCAGGCGGACGGCGTTGAAGAGCCACGTGGAGCCTGCAGTCGGGCAGAGAGGCGATGGGAGGGGGGATGGGAAGAGGGGAGGGAGGGCATGCGAGGCTGGGGTGGAAACGGGGTAGCCCGTGGAGCCTGCAGTCGAGCAGAGAGAGGGGATGGGAAAGGGAGGTTGAGGAGAAGGGGGAAAATGGTAGGAGGGGTTTGGTGGAGGGAGGGAGGTGGGAGGTGGGGTTCGGTAGAAAGGGAGGAATGGAAGGAGGGGTTGGGTGGGAAGGGGAAAATGGGAGGGATATTGTGAAAAGGGGAAGATGAGAGGGGGGGTTTTGGGAGAAAGGTGGAAGTGGGAGGAGGGGTAGGTAGGGTGGAGGGTGGAAGTTGGGTGGAAGGCCGGGAGGGAGGGGATGTGAAGCGGGGGTAAATGGGAAAGGCCATGGGTGTGATGTGGGGTATGCAGTGAGGAAGGGTCGGGGAGCCGTGTGTGTTGAACACTGGGAGTCCGCAGATACACTGGACTGGGTACAGTCGGCGGTTACTTCGAGATGCAGCGGACGCCCTTTCAACCGTTCGTGTACGCCCTCCGGCGTTACAGCAGAGGGTGATGGGATTGGTGGAGGTGCGAAGTGCGTGGGAAGAAGATGGGGGAGGAGGGGGGTGTGTGAAGGGGGTCCGGGCAGGCGAGGGGAAGGAGGAGGGTTGCATGGGGAACTGAGCGTGCAGTGGGGAATTCGCGCGACTCCTCAAAGTAACTGGGGCGGTCACGAGCTTCGCTTCAGACCTGTTGGAGACCAGAAACTGGGTAGCAAAAGACAGATGCTTCCTAACCATTGGTGTGAGCACGCGGGCGTGGAGCATGATGGGTGCAATGGATGGCGGGAAGCTGCGGACTAAGTTGCAATATACGCTTTGACCTGTTTGCGTATAGCGGATATCCGCTTGCGTATACACGCAAAACGCTATACGCAAGCGAATCCGCTATACGCTCGGCAATTTTTTTTGGGGCAGCCCGGGCGGAAAAAAATTCAAACATACGGAAAGTTGCGGAATTTCACGACGATTGTTTTGCCGAAGGCGAATTGCACGTACGTGACTTGTCCAATCGTGGACGTGGCTTTTTACAGATGGCGAATTTCACGTACGCGACTTCTCCAATCGTGGACGTGGGTTCAACCCACGTAGTCGAGATTGGTTGTGTCAATTTGTCAAGTCGCGTTTTCACGTACACACTTTGTGCGCTCTGTTTGTTACCGCATTGAATCCCCCCCCATCTACTCACTCCAACCACCTGTCCCAATGTTCCCTTCTCTCGTTGTGCTACTTAGTGGGTTGCAAGCAACTACGCAATTCATCAGTTCCCCGTCACTTTCGTAATGTCTAGCCCGCCATGCACACCGCCGTCCGTTCAGGCAGTGCAGAGTTCTCCGATTGTTCGACCAGAGGGTAGGGAATACCTTCCCGACATGCCGGAACACGCAGTCTTCAAACATTTCAGCCTCATTGTGCGGGAAGAAGGCAAAGCACAGCAGTACGAGTGTAAGTACTGCTTCAATGTTTTCACCGGTGCAGCCATTCGTTGCGCGCAGCACCTGAGCTCGTGGAAGGGAATGAAGCGTCGCGAGGTGGCGCTTTGCAAGGAGGCATCGCAAGGTGTACGCGACGAGATGCGCACCAAGTACGAGAAGATGGCTGCCGCGGTAGAAGAAAGGCGCCGAGCAACATCTGCTGCAGTTGCGGCAGTCCAGGCTGGCGGCGGGAAGCGGCGCATCACCGACTACTTGGAGGGAGATGCCGCTGCGGCTAAACGGGATGCTGACGAGGGCCTTGCGCTGATGTTTGCGGCCTGCAGAATCCCGGAGGTCACCATGGACCACCCGCTGTTCATCAACGCCATGCTGCTCGTCAACCGCGCCGGCCACGGCTACGTCCCCCCCAGGAGGACTTTCATCGGCGGGGCTGGGCTGGTCGCTGTCCGCAAAGGGATTGAGCAGGGGCTGATGGGGATTAAATCGAGCTGGAAGAAGACGGGGGTAACAATTGCGTCCGACATGATGACGGACAAATGTGGGAGGGCGCAGGCGAATGTCCTCCTCATTAACGACTCCGGCGCCGTCTTCAAGGAGGCGATCGACTGCGGTATGGAGCGGAAGACGGGGGGATACATTGCGGGGATTCTGCAGCCGGTGGTGGAGGAGGTAGGACCAGAGAATGTCGTCGCGTTTTGTATGGATGGGGGGTCGAATTATGCCGCGGCTGTCCAGGAGCTAATTGCCAAGTGGCCCCACATTCAGCAGGTCCCTTGTGCTACGCATGTGATGGATCTCCTGCTGGAGGATGTGGGAAAGATGGGGTAGGCAAAAGGGGTGGTGGATCAGACTGGGGAGATGATTTCTTTCGCGCGCAACCATCATTGGACGCGCGCTTACCTGAGGACCAAGGAGTTGGTTGAGGGGAGGGTGCTGCAGCCGCTGAAGCCGACGGGAACGCGTTTCGGGACACAGTACATTGCTGTGTCCCGCCTTTGTCAGTTGCGTAGCACCCTGAACGCGATGGTGCTGTCCGACAAGTGGAAGGAGTGGGCCGTGGGGTCGCGGAAGGATGCTGCCGAGGAGTTTGCTGGGCAGGTCCTTGATGCAGCATGGTGGCGGACGGCAGAATTCTTCTGCAAGCTGATGCAACTGCCCTACAAGACGATGCGGCAGACTGACGCAGATGCCACGGGGATGATGGGCCGCCTCTATGATGTAATGCTGCAGCTTACGGAGGATGTCAACAACGTCCTGGACGAGGATGAGCAGCAGCTGAGTCGCACGGAGAAGGACAAGATTCGCCGCATCATCAAGGACCGCTGGGATAACAACCTCGCCTGCGCCATGCACGTTGCTGGCCGAATCCTCAACCCCGCGAACCAGGAGGAGGATATCTTTGGCAGCGACGTCGAATGCACCTGGGTTTTCAAGGCGTTAATCAACCAGCACGTGGAGTTCCTCATCGGCCACGACGGGAAGGGGAGGGATGCTGGTCCAGACTACTTGCTTGCCTTGGGTGACGGGCTGAGGGCTTTCTTGGACCTGAAAGGCAGTTTTGGGATGCCGGAGGCGATTGCACAGAGGGAGTTGGTGAAGGCGGGTAAGTACAGCATGGTGAAGTGGTGGCAGTGGAACGGCACAGATGCACCTCACCTGATGCACTTCGCCGTGAGGATGCTATCTCAGCCTGTATCGGCATCCCCTTGTGAGCGTGGGTGGGGAACTTGGGATGCAGTCCACACAGCCCGCCGGAACCGCCTCGGCTCTAAGAAGTGCCAGGACCCGGTTTTTGTTGCGCACAACTGTAATGTTGTGCGCAACTGGCACTCGCGCGCAGATGTGATGCCGAACGTTGTGCCAGGGATTGGGGACGAGCCTCCTATCCCCGAGGGGTACAACGGGTTGGATGAGACGGAGGTGGAGGAGGAGGAAGGCGAGGATGACGTCCTGGAGGATGAGTATGCTTAGAACTAGGGTGGCAGGATAGTATTAGCGACATGTGTGTGTGTATGGTGTCGTAATCTTATTATGGGAAAAAAAAAATCTGTGCTGCAAAACCCCCAAAATGCCCCACCCCTCCTCCCCCCCAAACATCCCCAAGTGGGTTTTTTTGCCCTGCCCGGGAAAGTTTTTTCCCTGCCCGGAAAAGCGTATTCCAAAGTCGACCCCCAAGCGGATAGCGTGTATACGCTAGCGTATATACGATAAGCGTATATACGCTATAAGCGTATATTGCAACTTAGGCTGCGGATATTGCGGAGGATGCGAGCGCGAAAAATATGGGCGCGGAGCATGTGGGCGCGGAGCATGTGGGCGCGGAGCATGTGGGCGCGGACTGGGCGGGGAGCATGTTAGCGCGGAGCATGTGGGCGCGTGGTTGGATGGAAGGAGGTTGAAGGACGCATGAGGTTGATCGATTTAGGGATTAAAGCCCGGAAGGAGCAGTGCGGCGTATTGATACGACTCAAGCACAGTGCGTGGGAGGAACGCTATGAGCGCGCGATGAGTGGTGGTGGCAGGCGCACCCGACCTCTCAGGTCCCGCGCACACGATCAGCCGCGGCCTGGCGCCCCACGCGCCACTACCGTCCCTGCTCTGCTCTCCGTGCGCCACGTGGCGGCTCGCCAGCACATCTCGCCACGTGGGGTCCACGTGGAGCAGCTCGCACTCGCCGTCGCCGCAACCACTGCCGGCCAGACAGAGCGTTCGCTGCGCCCACGATGGCAGGAGCTCAATTAGGGTTTCGTCATCTAACGGGGGTTCTAGATTCGCGGATGAATGTGCCCCTCGCGGCTCGGCCGTCATGGCGACTACGGCAGGGCGCGATGAGGCTGAGGGTGGCGCCGCGAACAGCCTGGCGACAGACGGCGTCAGGAGCGGCTTGAGCGGCCGGTGCAATGATTTGCGCGGCAGCGCGGCGAGCGATGAGATGTGGACGCGGAGCGACGGTGGTATGACAGGCATGGCTGGCGGTCGCGAATAACTGAGATCGGTTTGGTACGGATGAGAAATCTAGGTAGTGTTCTCTAGGCACTGGCGAGGGGGGAGCGAGGGGAAATAGGAATCTTCCCCCCTCTGCGTTTTTTGGGTAGACACGACGGTCAGCCCGGGAAACCGTGCCGAGCCTCCTATTTGCCCTCCGAACCAAACCGAAGGTAAATGGCAACAGAACGCTCATTTACCCTCAGGGATGTGCACCCTTTGGAAGGTTCCCATTTACCCTCCCCACCTTCCTCATCGGGCAAATTTTGCCTCCCTCGCCCCCCATTCCGGCAACCACTACTCACGGGGATGTGGGACGGGCATGTGAGGGAGGTGCTGGGGAGGGAAAACCAACATTCCACCCGTAAAACTAACGACTGCTTCAGGGATTCTCCCTTCCACACGCACAAGACCTTGGAAAAAAAAACCACGTCCCCTTCTTAGAGCAAACCCTAGTCAGCCACCCCCGTCTTGCTCTTGACTTCTGTTTTCCGACAAGAAGTAACCCTGGTTTTGTTTGTACCCCGTCTTGCTTGTTAGCGCGAAATAGCTACCCCCGTTTTTAGACCAGGAAAATGTCCCCACATGTTCGTCATTTACCGTCGGATCCTTCCCCCCCTGCCGCCCGAAATTTCCCGTCTACGGCTGTAGCGGGAGTTTGGTGGTGTTCTCGTGACTCCTGCTAGAGGGGGAGGTGGAGGGGCGAATGTAAATGACGATGATTTCGCGGATGTTTCCAAGCCCGAGTGCTATTAGTCACCATCGCTATCTCACCAATGCGCTCCCCGTAAGAACCGCGTTACAGTTGCCGCGCAGCGGGTCTGTCTTGCAGCGTCCCGCGGGAACGGCGGAAACAGCACGGAGAGAGGCAGCGCGGAGAGAGGCAGCGCGGAGAGAGGCAGCGCGGAGAGGTTGCATGGAGGCGCGAGCTACGAGCGGCGGGTGAGCGGCGCGAATGGCGGCTGCGCCGCTGGGGCGGGCGGCATGCATCCCGCAGCCGCGCAGGCGCCGATGCCGCGGTTGCACATGGCGCATCCGCAACCGCACGCGCCGCAGCCGCAGACGCAGCAGCAGCAGCAGCAGCAGCAGGCGGGGCATTCGAGGCGCGCGCCGGCGAAGCAGGTGGTGGTGGTGGTGGAGGGCACGGCGAGCCTGGGACCGTCGTGGGCGCTGCTGCGACGCCTCTACCTGCACCTGCTGCTCAAGTGTGTGCGCCCTCACTAAGCTCTGGGATCTTCTCGCATGCTGCTCACGTGGGTTCCCCTCGTTCTCTAAGCTCTGGGCTTCCATGCTGCTCGCGTGCGTGCCCCCCCCCCCCCCCCCCCCACCCCCCCCTCCCCTCTTGCCCTCCGCCCAACACCCTTCCGCGCCCCCGACCTCCGCGCATGCCATGGTCGCCAGGGCCTTCTGCGGCGTCGACTTGCTCACACAGGTCAGGGCGGGTCAGGGCGGGTCAGAGGGTGTGCGTGGGGGGGGTGGGGTGTCCGGGCAAGTCAGGGCGGATCAGGGCGGGTCAGGGCGAGTCAGGGCGGGTCAGGGCGGATAAGGGCGGGTCAGGGCGGGTCAGCACCTCAGTTCTCCACTGCATCCTCGCGCACCTCCTCGTGCCACTCCACCCTCCTGATAGAAACGAGGCTGAAGTGATTGATTAGTAAAGAAAGCACTAAAGCAAGGGTGCACTTTGGGGGGGGCCAAAGGTTTATCACTTGCCTTGGGTGGTTACCCTGTTTGTGCTTGGGGGTCCAACGCGAACCAAAGTTCAGTGCTAGCGGACTTGCGCGGGCTGTCTCTCCCCCGTCGCCAGTTGCGACGACCCTACTGGGAGTTGGGAACTTGAGACACAGCCCAGTGGTTTGTGAACCTGGAGCATGACGCTCGTGAACCACATCGCACGGATTCCCCGATTCATACGATAATCAATTGGTTATTAGCGCGAACAACAGATGGCCTAAGGAGCACAGTTTAGCTCGTCATAACGACGCGACAGCGACTGCCCATCGCCATCCTCGCGCCCGCCCAGGGTTCATCTCGCTCGCACCTAGGCGCTTCCGCCAGTCGTACATCGCATTGCGCCATTAGCACGAATTTCTCCGCGACGGGGCTCGCAGACCGCACCTTGCGCGAACAGGCGTAGGCCCTACCACGCACACAATTTGCGCCTTACGAACAGCAAAACCGAGTACTGTCCTCGCCCCCCACAACGCAGCCCACTCGGCGCGAAGCAGGTCCGTCCGCCATGCTCACTCTCTCCCGTCGCCTTCGCACACTCCTCTCCGTCGTCCGCGCTCACTCTTCTCCCATCGCACTCGCGCAATCCCCTTCGTCGCTGGCGCTCACCCCCCTCTGTTATCCGCGCTCAAACATACCCTTGTTCCACGATGACTCCCCTTCCGTCGCCTTCTTGCAAACAAGCGGAGATACTACCGCGCACTCCGAATTTCGCACTTCGCGCGAAGAAATTGACCGATATCCTCGCCCCTACTCTGTCGATTTCTAACTCCCTCACTCCCATACTCGGCTTTATGCTAGCTACATTCTCTTCCTTCTCCAATCCTCCCTATGCCCTCCATCGCCGCGACCGAGCGCCCTTAGCGCCACGGCTGAGCACTCAAATCGCGGCATCTGAACCTTCGCGGCGAGATGACCGTGCCGCCACTTCGCATATTCCGCGCACCCTCTGCGCTGGCCTCGACGCGCCTTTGCGAAGCGCTCTCCCTATCCTAACACAGCTCCGACTCCAACGCTTACCAGGTCTGGACCCAAAGCAACGTCACTCCGAGCGGAACCATGCATAACCAATCCCCCTCCCTGTCCTATCTCCGATCCCTGTCCCTTCTCGCCTACCTGTCGTATCTACCCTTCCCGGCAACTTCCTCCCTCTCTGACCTATCTCCCTTCCTTGTCTTATCTCCCCTCTCTATCCTCTCTCGCTCCTCCGTCCGTCCGATCTCCCCTTTCTGCAATGCATAAATCCCTTTCTCCCTCTTGTGACTCTATCATTGACTCTCTCTCCAATCTCAGCCGTAGGATTCCCTCCATGCCCTCTTCCCCGTCAATGCCATCTCGCCCCCTTCTCCCCGCTCTCCCCGCTCATCCCTCTTTCTCCCATATTTCCCTCTATCCTCTCTCCTCTCGCAGAGGAGGCTTCTCCCCATGCTTCAATTCCAGGATGTGTCCTCTCTCCCCTCGCAGACCCATCTCCCTCGCTGTCACAATGCCTTATCAGGTCGTCCAAGCCGTGCCTCTCTCCTCAACGTCTACCCGCCTCTCCTAACGCCACCGCAGCGCCTCTCCGCATTTCCGTTGCAGCGCCAACCCTGGGGGTGTAACATCAACTCTTACGTCCCCTCCCACTCTCCCGTCAATGCCATCTTGCCCCCTCTTTCCGTCCCCCCCCTCTTCCTCCTCCCCCCCATCTTTCTCTCTCATACCACCCCCTGCCCTCTCTCCTCCCTCTTCCCTCTCTCCTTCCTCCCTCTTCCCTCTCTCCTTCCTCCCTCTTCCCTCTCTCCTTCCTCCCCTCGCACTGTATCCCCGCTTCCCCTCGCGCTGCTTTCCTGCGGTCCCCTCGCGCTGCTTTCCCCATTCCGTACGCACTGATTTTCCACATTCCCTTCTGATTTGCGCTCTCCTCGCAGCTCGTGGCGTCCCGTCTTCCGCTCCCCACTCGCCGCTCCGTGCCCGTCCTTCCCTGTTCCCCGTGAGTCCCTCGTCGCACGGCCCGTCGCGTCCTCGCCTTGCCTCACGGGTTGCGCGTGTTTATACTTATCTCTCCTCCCTTCCTTCCCGAGTCCCCCCCTTGGCCTTCCCCTCTTTCCTCCTTAGCATCCCATCTCCCGTCTTAGTGGCGGACCATTACCCCTTCTTACCCGCCATCTCGCTTACTTACCTTCCTTCCCTCCCCTTCCTCCCCTTTCGTCCCTCCATTTCTTCCCTCCTCTTCCCTGCCTTTGCACTTCCCCTCCTGCGCATGTGCTGCAATCATTTCCCATCTCCCCCTCCGCCCCTTCCATCTCCTCCTGCGTTCCTTTCCATCTCCCCCTCCCTTTTCCATTTTCCATTTTCCTCTCCTTCCCTTCCCATTTTCCTCTCCTTCCCTTCCCATTTTCCTCTCCTTCCCTTCCCACTTTCCCCTCCCTCGCTTCCCATTCCTCCAATGCTCACTCCCTTTCCCCCTTCGCTCACCCTTTTTCCCCTCTGTTCACTCTCTTTTCCCCTTCACTCACCCCTTTTCCCCTCTGTTCACTCTCTTTTCCCCTTCACTCACCCCTTTTCCCCTCTGCTCACTCTCATTTCCCTCACCCCTTTTCCCCTCTGTTCACTCCCTTTTCCCCTTCACTCACCCCTTTTCCCCTTTGCTCACCCGCGGTCCCCTTTCACTCAACCTTCCCCCCCTCCCGTTCCTTTTTCCGCCCTTCCTTCCCTCACCCATCCTTCCTTTCCATCAACCCGCCCTTCTTCCCTCCCCACCCCCCCCCCCCCCTCCTCTTCACTTCCTGAGCACACGACTTTGCAGGGGCCGCTACACATTTGTTCCCGTACAATCACCTGCATGTCCTGCATTCAGGTTGTGAGGCCCGGAGGCGAGGACGGCAGACGCCGTGGTGGTGGCTTAGTCGTTGCCTTCCCATCTCTCCCCCGCCTTCCCATCTTCTCTCCCTTTTTTTGCAAGCGCTTGAGCATCGCGTGCCACCTCCCTTCACTCCTGGTTGCAGCAGTACAAGGGCCCTGGCCTGGCGAGCTCCCTAGCAGGAATGGATTGGTACCAGATGCACTAAGGCTTACAATAAAGGCTTGACCTTGTATCCTGTAACCATATGATGCATTTACATCTCAAAAGTCGTGTGAAACATGATCATGCTCAATTACGGTGGAGTGGATACCACTAGGCAAATTATAAATGTTTTTAAAATTTTCTCTAGGTCAAATCTGAACTACCAACAGACCCTACCATGACACCAACATCAACAGCAATTTCAGCATCAATGTGTTGTGCGGTAATATGCCGTTGGATATCACAAACGGGGCACACACTCGCCTAGAATGAAAACGACTTGCTCTTTGTTGCTCCACGCTGAAAAACATAGAGCAAAACGAGAGGGAAGGTCGGAAGAACTGGACATGGAAAATGGAAACAGGGAAGTAAGGGAACGCGGGGGAGTGATTGAGTGGAAGCAGGGGAAAACTGACAGAAGGCAAAGGCAAAACTGAGGACAAGTAGCAAGGAAACTAAGAGGGCAAGAAAGAGGGAAACGGAAGGGAATGAGGGGCTCACCTGAGGGCAAGCAGGGGGAAATGGAGAAGGGAGAGAAACGAGGGGGATGAGGGGAAATGAGGGGAAGCAGAGGGCATGAGGGGGTAGGAATAGAGAAAGCGGAGGGGAAACTATGGGGGAAGCACAAAAAAAATGAGGGGAAGGAGAGGGGGAAACAAGGGGAAGGGAGGGGGAAACGAGGGGAAGGAGAGGGGGAAACGAGGGGAAGGAGAGGGGGAGGGGAACGAGGGGAAGGAGATGGGGGAAACGATGGGGAGGAAGGATAGGGAGGAAGGGAGGAGAGATGGGGAGGGAGGACAGAGCATAAGGGATGGGAGGTGGGAAGGGAGGAGAGATGGGAGGATGGGGGAAGAGAGGCGAATGGAAGGGAAGGGAGTGAATGAAAGGGAGAAGAGGGGAAGGGAAGTGCAGGGTAGGAAAGGAAAGCAAAGGGAAAGAAAGGAATCGGAGTGGAATGACGGCGAAGGGATGTGTAATGCATTGTGATGGAGTGGGCAGGAGCGCTGTGAAGGGGAGGGCGGAGGTGCGACCTGGGGGGAAGGGGAGGTGCGACCTGGGGGGAAGGGGAGGTGCGACCTGGGGGGAAGGGGAGGTGCGACCTGGGGGGAAGGGGAGGTGCGACCTGGGGGGAAGGGGAGGTGCGACCTGGGGGGAAGGGGAGGTGCGACCTGGGGGGAAGGGGAGGTGCGACCTGGGGGGAAGGGGAGGTGCGACCTGGGGGGAAGGGGAGGTGCGACCCGGGGGGAAGGGGAGGTGCGACCTGGGGGGAAGGGGAGGCGTGACCCGGGGGGTGAGAGGGTTAGAAGAGCAGGAGCGAGGGGGGAGGACATAGCGATCAGGGGTTTTGGTGTGGGAAAGAAATTATAGGAATGGGAAGGGTAGGGGAGAGAGGGGGATATGAATGCAAGTGTGGGAATGGAAGCGACAGGATATGTAGGGGAGGGTAGTGTAGAAAGGAGGATAGGGTGGAGAGTGAAAACAAGGGAAGAACAGCCGATTTCATCCCTGAAGGTGACAAGGCGGCGGTGGAGGCGGGGGTGGTGAGGAGGCGATGCAGCAGGTGGCGACGAGGAGGCGAGGTGGCTAGGTGATGATGTGGCGGCGATGTGGCGATAAGGTGGCGAGGCGCCCTCGTTGAGTGATCCTACCACGGCTACAACTGCGATGGCGTACACCTTCTTGCACAGTTTTCGCCGGCTGCACACCCTACACTGCAGTTTCTGATCCTAGGGAGGATCCCGACTGTGCGCGGGGTAACGCGGAAACGTACACTGCACTTCCTGCTCCTCGCGTGAGTCGCGGCGTTGGGTGCAAAAATTGCAACCGTACACTTAATTTACAAGCGAGAATCGCGGCTATCGGCAAGGCTGCGTGGAAACAAACCCTTCACGACGCGTTCAAACCCGGAATCGGTAGCGTGAGGATGTCGCTACGCTACCCGCCGCTGGCGGAGATTGCGGCTGAGGGAGTGGTGGCGTAAAGCATATGCCTCGCGACCTTATCCTAGCACGTTTCGTGCATAATGGCGCTGTTTCGTGTGGCGTACACTTCGCGACCTTCTGCTAACACGAGTGATAACCTCGTAGATAATTATGGTGCCTTCGCTTTCTAGATGGGGTGTGATCATCTCGAGTTGATCACTTGGTTGGTTGCGCCATACAGCCCTTCCGCCTGGTTTTCCCCAACCCAACCTCCGTACGAAATTGGCTGCTGTCGCTCGCCTTGTGTCAATTCCTCGCACCAGCTTTACGTACCTAAACAGTTCGCCCCCGAATCAGGACGCGCAAAAGGGTGTACTCTGACAATACACCCAGAAACCACCCCTAGGAAAGTGCACCGTCGCTTTAAGTACAAACGAGGTTGGGTTGGGAAAGGCTAGGTGAAGGATGGGATGGGAATCCTAGCAAATCTCCAATTGGTGAGTTGGCAGATTTGCAGGATTACGAGGGAATCCCAACCAGATAGCTATGATCCGAAAGACGTGTCCTGCGTCCTGGACGCATGCGTCCAGACGCAGGACGCTGAACCTGGACCCGTAAGACGCACCAAAAGACGCAAGCCCGGGCAGGGCAAAAAAAACCCCCGGGCAGGCAAAAAAAAGTAGTACAGGGCTTGGGAGAGGGGGGGATGGGGACCTACCACACTTTCAATGCAACATTTTTCCCAACCACAAATTTGTCCCAAAAAATGTAAGATTAAGGTGAGTCACGCGTCACACATATAGGGTGGTCACACACATTAACACTCTTTTCCTCCACCCCGTCCTTAGTGTAACGCTTGGGGGGAGAGTCTACGTCAACATCAACACTCTTAGACGCAATGGAAGAAGAAGGAATGCTCGAGGAATTCATAGCGGAGTTTAGGTAGTAAGCCAAGCTAAAACCTAAAACCTCTATGGGTTTACGAAAGAGAATTGGTTGGGAGGGGAAAATGAGAAGCCACAAAAGGTTGCCATGCTAAATGTGCTTGGTGGTGGTGGGCCACAAAGGTTGGGATTCGTAGATGCTAAGTGGTTGAGAGGTTTGAGTGAAAATGGAATGTGGTTGAGTTGTTAGGGAATGTTAGGGGGGCTGGTTTTGAATGGCGAATTGGGCGTGGGGTGGGAAAATTTCGCGATTTTGACATTCGCGTCGAAATCGCGAACGCCAAAATCGCGATCGATTTTTTTTCGGGCTGCCCGAAATTTTTTTCTAATCATAGCCAGATAGGGTTGGGATTACAAACTACACCCAACCCGCAAATAACCTATGCGATATAAAATATAGTACACAAAATGTTGACAGCCTAATTCTAACACCTCCTCCCTTCTTCCCTCCCTTGCTGCTCGTTTCACCTCTTCCACTTTCCTTCTCTCACCTCCCTCAACGGCCATTCACTCATGCTGTTGACTGCATGGCAGAAGGTGGCCACAGCAGTGGTGGAGCTGGCTCTCGTGGTCTACCACTCGCACGGCCCCTTCTCAGGTGCACCAAGTTCTATCATGGATGCATGCAGCGTGTCTTTTCATTTGCTCCTCTTGCCGCCCACCAGCCAGCATCATCCCCGTCCCCCACCCCGCCAGCCTCGCTGCTGCAGCAGATGCCCTTCACGACATCTCCTGCTGTCTTCCTCGCCTGCTTCGACGCCCTCTTCTTGTGTATTTTGTGTCGACTCAGAACTCTCCCCCCCTCCTCTCCCCACCATCCCCCACCCCGTCAGCCTCGCTGATGCAGCAGACGCCCTTCACGGCATCGCCTGCCGTCTTCCTCTCGTGGCTGGACGTGCTCTCCTTCTCGGGAGGTGGTGCTGCCGATGCCGCTGTCGCTGAGGCCCTTTTAGAGGCGCTGCTGGTGAGTTGAGGTGAGGGATATGTACGGGTGGTGGTGCAGTGGATGTAGCAATGTGTATGAGTGTAAGGATATGAGTGTAGGAACATCATGTATGCTACGGTCAGGGTGGGGAGAACGGAGCAAGGGAATCAGTGGCTGGCAGGGCATGGAGGTGGCTGGCAGGGCATGGAGGTGGCGCTGACATGGTTGTGCTTCCCTTCTTCCCCCCGTTGCCCCCTACTCCCCGCCCGCTCCCCGCCCCCTCCCCACTCCAGATGCTGTGCCCCGCGCCATCCCCCACAGCCGTCCCACCAGCGGGTGTGGAGCGTCACAAGCATGTGGTGCTCGTTGCTGCCTCGCCACCCCACCGCCTCTCCACCCCCGTCATCAAACCGCCCTTGCCCGCCTCCACGCCTGCTGCTGCTGCTGCGGATGCTGGGGGTGGCGGCGGGGGCGAGTGGGAGGCAGCAGCATGGTGGCTGGCGTCCGCCCCCATGGTGGCCTCGCTCTTCGCCCACCCCCAGGTGCCTCTTCGCCCACCCCCAAGTCTGCTCACTGTCTTCTCACACCCACCTGCCTCTTTCGTTGCCTCCACTGCCCTCCGCACTTCTCCTGTCCCCCATACCATCTGCTCACCGCACATTCTCTCTTATTGCTCCTCGTTGACCAGCCTCTGGCTTCAGGCAATGGCATGCTTTCTGTGCAATATTCGTGGGTTGAGCAGTGCAGGCTTGTATTCCACTGACCAGTACACGACATGTCATCCCATGCACATGCTGCAATCGTGTTTCCCATGCGCATGCCACAGTCGTGTGGATATGGCATCGTGTTGGGCCTGATAGTTGCAACCCCCTCTTTTCCCCTGCATGTCCCTGTCGGCTCTTGCTTGCCGTGCCATGGGAATGGCATGTCATGGCATGGTATTGATTGGTATCGTGGCATGTATTTGTGAATTGAAACCATGGCATGGCAGCTCTACGTCACTCCCTCACTCATCGCTCCTAGCAACGTGCCTCAACTGAGGCAGCTATATGTCGCGGTAAGCCCCGCCCTCCCGTCATTGCAAGGCCCTCCTTCCCTCTGCTGTGATACCATCGCTTACCATGACGTCACAGTGCGGTGTGGGGCTACACTTGCAATTGCAATGCTGAGTGTACCCCATCTCTCTACTGCCGTCTCTGTTAACGGGAATGGAGTGTTGGCCCCGCCCTCGCTTGGGCAACGCCGACGACTTGGTCGGATGTACGGGAGTAGCAGCCGACCGTTCACAGTGGGAGAGCTGCTCGACAGGCTACGTCGAGCTGCAGGGGACCGCTGTGGCATTGCTGTCGACCAGGGAGATCGACAGCTGCAACTGATTGACCTGTGCGACAGGTTGGCCGTCCGGGAGGTCGACGGAGCATCCTGTCGACCTGCAGCTCGACGGGGAGGTCTGCGGAGCGTCCCGTCGACTTGCAGTTCGACCGGGAGGTCCGCGGGGCGTCCCGTCGACCTGCAGCTCGACCGGGAGGTCGACGGAGCATTTTTGGTCGACGGAAGGGGTCCGTCGACTAGGGGGTAGCTCGACGGAAGGTGTGGTCGACCAGAGGCACCTGGTGGTCGACCGGAGGCACTGGTGGTCGAACGGAGCACCTGGTGGTGTCCGGGTCGACCGGGTAACCTGCTCGACGAGTTCTGCGGAGGCACGCGAACGTCGTCGAGGTCGCGATGGCGAAGGCGACTGCGGGCTGGTATCCCGAAGTCGATGTGGCTCGTCAGGCGCAGACAACAGCCGACGGATGCCCAACAAGGCAAGTCGGGCCAGTCGTCTGCGCGCACCTGCGAGCGCGCGCACTGCTGTCTTCTACGGGGTCAACGCTGGACAGACTCTGCTGCAGCGTTGGCTCTCCGTCGACCTGCAGTGTTGGCAGGTTGCTCCGCTGCAGTGCTGGCGCGGCTCCTCTACGCAACGCTGGCACGCGGTCGACCATGCAGTGCTGGCGGTCGACCAGGCTAGCTGTAGAGTTGCTAGGTGCCTGATGTAGTCATTCTGTCATTGCTTGTTCAATCATTCTGTAATTTCAACTTTGCTAGTGGAAACTCTTGCCAATTTTCCCGTAAATGTGCAAGCACTAAGGAACCAAGCAAAGCTACGATCACTCCTAGTAGTTCGTGCCAACCCCCGTAGTCTAGCTCACTACTGTTGTAGAGTGACTCTCTGCATGGTGCGGTGAGCGTGGACGGCCCCGCAAATTACCTTCAGATAGGAGCCGACTTTTGCACCTACTAAGTCGTTCGTAGGCCGGCAGCAGCGTTAGTCGTCATGGTCGACCCCGTTGTAGAAGCGGGCGTAGCGGACACCTTGGAGACACGCTTGGCTGATGCGAGGAGACGCCACGCGGATGGCGAGTACGAGATGATCCCCTTGACGATCGTCGAGTTGGGCATCCGGGCGCAGTGGGCGACGGAACACCCTTCCCGTCCTGCATCTCCTTGACTGGCACGAAACGAAGGTGGCGTCGACGACGAGGTCGACGGTGGTGCCCGAGTCAGCGACAGTGAAGGCACGAGGCAGAGAGGGGTGATCAAGGTCGACGGTGGCGTCGACGGGATTCAGGCGCGAGTGCAGCGGTCGACGGCGGCTGCAGGCATCTCGCGTGTCGACGTCGATGCTCGACGTCGCTCTTTTTACGAAGTTGTGGAGGTCTCTTGGTGACGACGCATGTGACAGCGGGCGGGATTGCACCGGCGTATGGCTACTTCAAGTTCTCGCCGGACCGGATCACCGTCGCCCCGCTGCAAGGTCGACGAGACCTCATTACATGGAGGGAGTCGATAGAACCTCAGCTGGAGGTCGCCGGGCTGAAAGGCTTCGCCGACGGCACCGTGCCGTTTCCGCCCGAGGAGGACGTCGAGCTGCGCGGGGAGTTTCGTGCTGCTCACCTGCTCACTTTCATGGTCATCTCGAGGTGCTGCTCGTCGGTGGTGCAGCTAGCGCTCAGGAGCTGTCGAGAGCGACTTGATGCTGGTCACCAGGCATGGCGCTTCATCCTGTCGACGTACCAGGTGAAGGACGACCTGTACATCGGCCAGCTGGAGGAGAAGATGACTCACATTCGGATGGGCGAGCAGGAGTCGGCGACGGACTACTGCAACCGTGCTCGACGGATCCTGGCGGAGATGCGGATGGCGGGCGCCGAGTACTCGACGGCGTCCTACATCACTCACCTCGTCAAGGGCCTGCCGCGCAGCTACAACCTCATGAAGAGGATGATGATGGTGCCCGGCACGCGTGAGTCCCTCGACGAGGACTCCATCACCAGCTACATCCTCCAAGACGAGGTGATGCAAGAGGCTGAACAGCCCACGGAGCTCCTTCCGCAGGCAAACTACGCTGCACCGACGAAGCTGAATCAGCAGCAAGGGTAGCACGGGAAGCCGGGCGGAGGTGGTAGCGGAGGTGGGCGGTCGACGAAGGACGTCGACGAGAAGAAGTCGACGCGGGGCAAGGGCCGTGGAGGTGGTGGTCGACGGCGGGAGTGCTGGATCTGTGGCGACCCCGACCATCTCTCCTTCGAATGCCCCGACCGCGATGACAGCGACGAGGACGACAGCAAGGGAGGCCGCGGTCGATCGGCCAGCCGTCGCCCACGTCGAGATGAGAAGCCGCGCAAGGAGAAGAAGGCGTCGAAGAAGGCGTCGTCGACGAAGGAAATCGACAGCTCCAGCTGCAAGGACCGAGGCGATGGGGAGGCGTCGTGCTCGATGGTCGGCGTGGTGGAGCCGACAGTCTCGCTGGCGCCGGAGGCTGGCGAGGATTTCCAGGCGGTGGCGGCAGCTGTGCAGGCCAACCCGATGGCGGTGCTGCTCGACAGCGGTTGCTCCCACCACCTGATGGGGACGAAGGCGGTCTTAGTCGACATGGGGCCGAGCGACGAAGTGAAGCACGTGCGTGGATTCAACGGCGCACTGCAGCCTGTTGAGGGTCGCGGAACCGTCGCTCAGCAAGGGGAGGCCGGGAAGCAGATCCTTGCTCATCCCCGACGTGCTCTACGTTCCGGGCGTACAGGCGAACCTGCTGTCTTCTGGCCAGCTGAAGGAGAGCGGAGTGCAGCTGCAAGTCGATGGCGACGAGATGCTGCTCGTCACAGCGACCGGGGAGGTGCTCGGTCGAGCACGCTACACCGGACGAGTCCTCTGCACCGACCTTCGCCCCTGCTCGACGCGGTCGCCGTCGACCGAGGTGGTGGCTCTACGGACGATCGTCTCGGCGACGAAGGTGACTCCCGACCGGCTGCACGCGAGGCTCGCGCACGTCGGCATCGACACGATCAAGAGCTCGGCGAAGCATGAAGTTGCTACTGGGCTCGACATCACGCCGTCGACCGGAGCAGACCCGCCGTGTGTCTCGTGCGTCGGAGGAAAGCTGGCGCGGCACACCTTCCCCGACAAGGGCTCGGACGCCGAAGAGGCGTTGGCAGTCGTGCACATTGACTTGTGCGGGCCATTCTGGGTGGCTGATAAGGATGGCAGCTTGTACTTCCTGCTGCTGAAGGATTGCCACACTCGATTCGTGTGGGCAATGCCGGTCGCTAAGAAGAGCGACGTGCTGCGGGAGTTCGAGAAGTGGCTGGTGCTGGTGGAACGGCAGACGAAGAAGTCGGTGCTGTCGCTCCGCTCTGACCGGGGAGGGGAGTTCCTCGGACGGGATTTCACCAACTTCGTCGACGGGAAGGGCATCGTCCACGATCTGACGTGCCCCTACACTCCGCAGCAGAACGGCATGGCTGAGCGGGAGATGCGCACGGTCGTCGAGTCCGTGCGGACGATGCTGCTGCACATGGGCGTGCAGCACCACTGGTGGCACCTCGCCCTTCGACAGGCTGTCTGGGTGCGCAACTGCTTGGAGCGGTCGACGACGCCGCCGGGGACGACTCCGTACCAGCTGCTGACCGGGAAGAAGCCCGACCTCACGCTGGCGCGGGTGTGGGGCTGCATGGTGCAGTTCATGGTTCCTGAGCAGCAGCGCGGTGGGAAGCTGGCACCGAAGGCTCGCTGGGGGCTTCACCTGGGTGTGTCGCCGGAGAGCAAGGGATGGGAGGTACTCGACCTGATCGCCAACAAAGTGGTCACGTCTGCCGAGGTAATTGATCTTCTACGAGACGCTGTCGCTGGAGGTGTGGAAGGCGAAGTATGGGCCGGCGTCGGGGCGGACGCAGGCACACCCGCCGACCGACACCTCGACGGCAACGGTCCCGCTGCTCGCCGAAGTCGACGAGCCTGCTGATGAGGATGTTGTGGCGGTTCCTCCACCTTCCCCAGTTCTTCCTCCTCCCTCCCCCGTCGCCGATCAGCCTGCGTCGACACCTGTGTCGACCACCGGCGATGAGGGGAGCCTAGAGGCGTCGCCCGTGGCGCCGGCCAGTGGCATCGCCGGCGGTCGACAAGGCGCTAAGCTCGTCGACCAGAATTGGAAGCCGTCGGCGATAGGGGAGCAGCAGACAGGGGAGCCGGTCGAACAGGAGGCCCCAGCAGGGGGCAGTCGACAGGGGAGCAGCAGCCGGGGCGGTCGACAGGGGAGCTGTTGACGTCTGCAGCAGGCGAGCAGGCGGTCGAAGGATCGAAGCAGCCGGTCGACGACGAAGATGTTGACGAGGAAGGGGAGTTGTCAGCGGGTGAGGAGTCCACCGACAGCGACGTGGTGGAGGTTTCGATCGAGAAGCCTGCGCCGGAGCTGCGACGGTCTGGTCGAGCTCGACGGCCGCCGGAGAAGCTGAGCTACCACGCCTGCCTACCACCAGCTGCCTTCACCACGGTGTACGACGAGGTCGACGACGACCTGCTGTACGACGACGCCGACGAGGATGAAGAACTGTCGGAGCTCAACCCCGACGTGCATGCTGACCCCGAACACCGCTGGGACATCGCCACGATGGCGGTGAAGGAGGCGCTTGTCAACGGGAGTTGTGTTTGGCCCCGTCCTCGCTTGGGCGGAGCCGACCGTGGGAGCCACGAAATTGCAGTGGCCCGTGGGAGCCACGAAATCGTGGGGGACCGCGGAGCCACGAAATCGTGGGGGACCGCGGAGCCACGAAATCGTGGGGAACCGCGGAGCCACGAAATGGTGGGGGTCCGCGGAGCCACGAAATCACGGGGGATCGTGGATCCACGAAACCGCGGAGGACCGCGGTGACCGAGAAACCATGGGAGGACCGCGAAGTACCCGGTCAACCAGGATACCCGGGCGACGTACGCGAAAGTCGCCGGGGATGTTATCTACGATGGCGATCTCGGGGGTGGTATCCCGAGGTCAACGTGGCTGGTGGGCGCCGTCACGGGTGAAGTGTCTGCGCTGGGCAAGTGACGGGGAGTTGGGCGCCAACCAGCTGCACGCACCTGCGAAGCTGGTGCACCGTTGTCCCGCGGATGCGACGCTGTGCAGCCGACATACTGCAGCGTTGGCGCACCGCGGACTTGCAACGTTGGCAAGCCGCGACTCTGCTCTGCTGGAGCGCGGTCGACAGAGTTGTGCTGGCACGCGGTCGACCGTGCTGCGCTGGCAGTGGACCAGCAAGCCTTGCTAGGCCTGATGTAGTCAGTGTTGCCAATGTTGATGCAATTCATTCTGAACTTTCTTGTTGTGATGATTTCCTAGTAAAACTCTTGCAAATTTTCCTCGTGAACTAGCAAGCAGTGTTAGCACTTGGAAACGACTAAGGAACGAACGCAGAGATCACACGAGCACCCGTGCCTAGCCCGTAGTCTAGCTCCCGTTGTACTAGTTATCTCCGCATGGTGCGGTGAGCGTGGACGGCACCCGACTTACCTTTTAGTCTAGTCGACTTAGTTGCACCTTACCTAAGTTGTTCGTAGGCCGGCAGCTGTGCGGTTGTCACGATGGTAGTAGCCGTAGGTGACACGGGGGTGGTGGACACCCTAGAGGCACGGCTGGAAAGCGCGAGGAGGAAGCACGAGGCCAACGAGTATGGCGACCTACCTTGGGCGGTCGTCGAGGCTGGAATCCGTTCCCTATGGGCGACGGAGCACCCTTCTCGGCCAGCTTCTCCTCGACCGGTGAACACCGAGGGCGGCGTCGACGCGGGCGTCAACGCCGATGGAGGCCAAGTCGGTAGCAGTGCGGGAGGCACATCGCGGCAGAGAGGTGTGATACACGCCGGTGAAGTCGGCGGCGTTCAGGCGCGAGGGATGCAGTCGTCGGCGGCTGCAGGGACCTCGCAGGGCTACGTCGGAGGACGACGAAGTGGTGTGGCGTCGATGTCGGCGACACACGTGACCGCGGAAGGGATCGCGCCGAGCTACGGCTACTTCAAATTTCCGCCGGACAGGATCCAGGTCACCCCCCCGCTGGTCGGTCGACCGGACATTCTCACCTGGAAGGAGGCGATCGAGCCCCAACTTGAGATGGCCGGGCTAATCGGTTTTGCTCGTGGGACCGTGGCGATGCCGGAGGAGATCTACCCTGACTTGCGTGCGGAGTTTCGCGCCGTGCAGCTGCTGACCTTCATGGTCATCTCGCGGTGCTGCTCGCCGGGCGTGCAGATCGCCTTGAAGTGGTGCAGAGAGCACCTTGACGCCGGGCACCAAGCGTGGCACTTCATCGAGACGACGTACCAGGTCATCGATGACCTGTACATCGGCCAACTCGAGGAGCAGCTGTCACACCTGCGGATGGGCGAGCAGGAGACTGCAACCGACTATTGCAACCGTGCTCGGCGACTCCTCGCCATGATGAGGATGGCCGGCGTGAATTACTCTACGGCGTCGTACGTCACGCATGTGATCAAGGGACTCACGAGCAGCTACAACCTGCTGAAGCGGCTGTCAGTGGCGCCGAGCACGCGGGCGACGCTCAACGAGGATTCCCTCACCTCGTACATCCTGCAGGATGAGGCGATGCAGGAGGCCGAGAAGTCCACGGAGCTCCTGCTGCAGGCAAACTACGCCGCCCCGGCGAAGCAAGGTAGCCGACCAGGGCAGCGTTGTGAGAGTACGACGGCTTATGCTTGTTATTCATGCTTGCTTTTATTTCCTTACGCTACTTCTAGCTTAGGATTATTTTCTGCATGCATGAATTGCTTGATTCCTAGGTTCGTTGCTTTACTATAGTTATTATAGTTATAGGCACCGAACCAGGTTACGTGTACCGAACTCAAGCTATTCGGTTGCCACCGAATTGCTTTCTACCGAGTTTGGGAAGGTTCTGTTCGGGACGCTTCGCGACCCTCGGAACATTCGCGTAACACCTGGGTTACCTGCCTTGTGTCAAGCCTATATATAGCCTCGTATTGTACCCAGGTGATCATTCAATTTACATTCTCATTTCTGAACTCGATCCTCGATCCTCACACTTGGTAATCAGAGCTCGTTTACACGCGAAGTTCTTTCGACCGCTAAAAACCAGTCTTCAAAAAACCGCGGGGGCGACGCAGTTAAACATCGATTTCGGGTACGTAAAACCGGTTCCGTGTTTTTCCGCTCCTCCTCGATTCGGTTTTTCGGACGCGTAATGTCAGGCATGGAAGGCCAGGGCGACAACTACGCGACAACGAGCGACGTCGCGAGCCTCCGCACCGACATGGAGCAGACGCAGGCGACGCTTCGTCGACTCGAGGCTTTTCTGACAAGCCACCCAGCGCTCGCCACGACAGCAGCAGCGACTGCAACGACTGCAGCACCGACAACTCCAGCAGCAGTGGCGACACCGACATTTCACGGTCCGATGGCACCACTGACGCCGAACCTCGAAGCAGCACGACCGAGGCTCCCGGAAGCGTTCGATCCAAGCGCGAAGGGATCCGACGTCCGGCGTTTCGTGGCAATCCTCGAAATTTACTTCGAGGCCATTGGCTGTTCGACCCCGACACACGACGCAACACGAATCCGGCTCGCAGCGACACTGTTACGCGGACCAGCACTCGAGTGGATCTATAACACTGACGCGGGGAGAAAACGTGGACGCAGTTTCGGGCAGAATTAATCGGGCGTTTCGAACCGATTAATGTCAGAAATAACTGAGCAGGAATGGTGTGACTAACAGGAACAACAGTACAAATATGAAACCCTAACCTGGTATACCCCCTAAGGTATCACCCACTACAGCCTAGAACAATATAAACATATAATGTTTGACACACCCCCATAGGCAAAGTGGGGAAGACCTAGGGGTCACAAGACCAGTCAAGGCAAAGCAAGACAACAACAAGCTCAGGGTGGACCTCAAGGGTTCCACACAAATTCCGAGCACAAACTAGCGGTCACAAGCCCAGTTCACATGCAAGTTTATAACAGATCATGATATACAATGATCACAACCTAGCAAGAGTAGACATGCAGGCATATATATATAATGATCACAGTATAAGCAAGGTCAAGAAGTGAGCAAGTGAGGTCCAGTAGGCACAAGGCCCAGAAGAGTACAAAAGCGCTGATGGTCAACAGGCGGAAGTGCCTTGGTGAACACATCAGCAAGGTTGGCCTCGGTGGCCACGTAACGCAGACGAAGCTGACCTCGCTGCTGCAGCTCTCGAGCAAGGAAGTACCGCAGAGCGATGTGCTTCGTTCTGTGCTCCAGTCTGTGCTCCTCACACAGGGCAATGGCTGCCTGGTTGTCGACGTACAGCACTGGAGGAGAACGAGGCCGCTCCCCAAGGTCGGTCAGCAGGTAGGTCAGCCAGCGTAGCTCCTGGGCAGCCATGGCTGTGGCGTAGATCTCAGCCTCGCAACTGGAGCTGAGAACAGAAGAAGAGCGTGTAGAGCGCCAAGAAACTGAGCCAGAGCCAAGGCTGAAGGAGTAACCCTGAGACGACCGCTGAGTGGCCTGGTCGTCTGCCCAGGAAGCGTCTGAGTGCCCTGTGAGAACAACTCGGTCTCGCCCTCCAAGCACAAGCCCCATGCCCGACGTACTGCACAAGTAGCGCAACACCCTCTTAGTGGCATCCATGTGCTCCTTCCTGTGACGGCCAGGAGCGACATAGCGTGCAAGGATGCTAAGAGGGTATGCAAGGTCAGGTCGAGTGCAGGTCATCAGGTACATGAGGCAGCCCACAAGCTCTGGGTACGGGCCACTCGACTCTACGGACTCATCCGAAGGCAGAGCTGAGAGCGAGTGACCGGTAGCCATAGGAGTGGACTGAGGCGAGGAGTACGTGAAGCGGAAGCGCTGGAGAACCTGCTGCACCATGTGCGACTGAGTCAGGGTGATGGTGCGCCGTGCTCTGTCCCGGGTGATCCGCAAGCCAAGATAGCTTGTCAGTTCACCCAGGTCTGTACACGTGTGTCTCCTCTGCAGCTCCGACTTCACGTAGGCGAGTCCTGCAGTGTCAGCAGTGGCAAAGACCAAGTCGTCGACGTACACGAGGATGTAGAACGGCGGCAGCGAAGTGTCGGTGCGCAAGAACAGCGACGGGTCAGCTGTAGAAGGTGCGAACCCAAGAGTCGCAAGTGTCGTCCTCAGTGTGTCGTGCCACTCACGTGGTGCCTGGCGGAGACTGTAGACCGGCCGCTGAAGCCTCCACTGGGTGCCAGGAGGAACCGGCCCAGTGAAGCCAGGAGGGCGGCGCAGCCAGATCTCCTCGTGCAGGCTGCCCTGCAAGAAAGCAGTGCTGAAGTCAAGTGAGTGAAGCTCGTAGTCGCGCTGAGCGGCTATGTGTAGCAGCACCCGAAGAGTGGTCATCTTCGGGGTGGGGGAGAAGGTCTGGAAGAAGTCTACTCCCTCTCGCTGACTGAAGCCTCGAGCCACGTAGCGCGCCTTGAAGACAGGCGGAGAACCCGGCGGCCGCTTCACCCTGAAAATCCACATGCCACTGACGATGTTCGCCCCAGGAGGGGGGACGTCGTCGACGTAGGTGCGTGTGGACTTCCAGGAAGCCATCTCTGCGTCCATGGCTGTCTGCCACTGAGAGGAGTAGGGACCCGCCATCGCCTCAGCGTAAGTGCGCGGGGTCGGGATGTCTGGTGCATCCGGGTCTCCCTCAGGGGCAACTAGCATGGACACGAGATGGGGCAAAGCAGCAGCAAAGCAATGGAACTCCTCCTGTCTGTCCTCAAAGACGTCCGTGCCAAGAGCACACGCACCCCCGACGGACGGAGGACAGGCAGACTCAGACTCAGACTCAGCCACTAGGCTAGCAGCGTAGTCTAGGCGACAGCAAGCAGCAAAGTCAACTAACTCAGCGACCAGAGCAGACGCAGCGGCGGACTCAAAAGAAGGGTCAGTGACAACGGTAGCAAGGAGACGCGTAACAGTGGGACTGGCAGCACGACGGGCGTCAGACTCCGGGTCAGGAAGAGTAGGTAGGGAGGACGCAGGAGGAGACGGCAGCGGGACACGCTGCGGAGCAGTGGAGGGACGCAGAGTCATGTAGTGAGTGCCAGGGACAGGAGGAGGACGCTCACGTGGGACACGACGACCAGTGCGAGCGGTACGAACAGGCGACGCAGGACGAGACTCAGGCTCACGACGCTCTGTAAGACCTCCTGTGGGACCAGCGTAAGGAGAGGGAGCAGGGAGAGGCGAGGCGGGCGGTAACTGTGACTGCGGCTGGACAGGTAGAGGACCCTCGACGGAGGGAGGAGGACCAGGAGGAGGAGCCTGACCAAGAACCTGCTGAAGGAGCGGGACGAAGTACGGTCGCGGCCGCGCAGCGTCTCCAGAAGCAGCAGGGACACCAGCGGCAGCCCCAGCGCCCAAGTCCTCAGCACCAGCAGTAGCTCGAACACCCGAGTCCTCAGTACCAGCAGTAGCTCCAACGCCCTGGTCCGCAGCACCAGCAGCAGCGTCACCGGTCGGGTCCTCAGCACCAGCAGCAGCGCCACCAGTCGGGTCCGCAGCACCAGTAGCAGCTCCAACGCCCGGGTCCTCAGCACCAGTAGCAGCTCCAACGCCCGAGTCCTCAGCAGCAGCAGCAGCGCCACCGCTCGGGTCCTCAGCTCCAGCAGCAGCTCCAACGTCCGAGTCCTCTGTACCAGCAGCAGCGCCACCAGTCGGGTCCGCAGCACCAGGAGCAGCTCCAACGTCCGGGTCCTCAGCACCTGTAGCAGCTCCAACGCCCGGGTCCGCAGCGCCAGGAGGACCACTCCGAAGACTGCAGCGTCGTGTGTACCACTCTCGAATCACCTGAATGGGGGGGAGCTCCTGGGAAGGAGGGGAAGTACCGGGACGAGCTCCAGCAGCACCTCTCCGGAGGCGGCAGTACTCGAGGTACCTCTCCTGCAGCTGCTGGGAGGAGAGGGCTCCTCCAGGTGTAGTACGCTCAGGCTCAGCACCCCCAGACGTAGCACCCCCAGACTCAGCACCTCCAGGCTCCGCACCCCCAGGCTCCGCACCCCCAGGCTCAGCACCCCCAGGCTCCGTACCCCCAGGCTCAGTACCCCCAGGCTCCGCACCTCCAGGCCCAGCACCCCCAGACTCAGCACTCCCAGGCTCAGCACCCCCAGACGCAGGACGCGAGTCAACAGCTACCTCGACAGGCTCACCCGGGTCTACCTGGGACACACCTGAGGGAGCGGCACCCTGAGGGGGGAGGGGGTCGGGTACCTCAGCACCTGGAGCGAGGAAGAGCGGCGGAGGGGGGAGGGGGGCAGTGCGGTAGGGGAAGAGGCGGTAGAAGGGGACGGACTCGTCAAAAGTGACGTCCTGAGAGGCCAGAACCCGGCGCGAGGTGACGTGGTAAAACTGCCATCCAGGCGCGTCGGGAACAAAGCCAAGGAAGACACAGGGAAGAGCGCGACGGGAGAGCTTGTCCACAGACGTGTCGCGGACAAAAGCTCGGGATCCCCACACCCGGAAACGCGACGCATCGCCAACCTCTCCCGTCCACCGCAGAGTCGGGGAAGTCTCCGGCAAGGAGACACGGGGCCAGAGGTTGAGCTGATGCGCAGCGTACCGGACCGCAAACGGCCACAGAAAGTGGGGAGCAGCCGCATGGGTCAGGGAGGTACGAGCGACCTCCATGACTAAGCAAATGCGGCGCTCAGCAACCCCATTCTGCTGTGGAGAGGCCGGAAGCGTGTACGACTGCTCAATGCCGTGCTCAGCACAGTAGGCTGCCAAGAGGTCGGAGGCAAACTCACCACCTCTGTCAGAGTGCAAGCGCAGGACAGGAAAGTCCGAGTGAAAGCGCTCGCCTAGCTGGAGACGGGCTCGGCTGATCCAGGGGATCAAAACACCAGGGACGTCACCCTTGGCGCGCAAGGGGAAGACCGTGGTGTAGCGCGAGTAGTCGTCAACAACTATCAGGAAGTACCTCTCCTGACCCTGACCACGGACGCGGGCTGGGCCCCACACGTCCATGTGGAGCGTCTGCAGGGGAGCGGTCGTCGGGGGAAAGGAGGAGGAGTGAGGAGCGGCGCGCTGCCGCCCCTCGACACAGGGAATGCAGTCAGGAGCAGGGGAGTCAGGAAGGGGAGGGAGCACCCTGGGAAGACCAGCAACAAGGTCCCGTTTGTGCATGGCCCGCAGGCGCTGCACAGACGGGTGACCAAGGCGGTGGTGCCAGAGGACGGTGTCGTTCGCCAGAGAGCGACACGAGCAGGGGGCGGACAGCTGACCTGACGCTGACGCAGACGCAGCTACCTGAGGGGACTCAGTGGTCAGTGTGTACAGGTCAGACCCCGGCTCTCGAGTGAAAGTAGCTAGGTGGCGGCCCGTCCGAGCACACGTGCAGTGAGTCACACGCTCGTAGGCAGGGGTGAACTGGTGAACACCCCCGTCCTGGAGCGCACTACCTGCCACCAAGTTCGTGGAGAACGAGGGGAGGTAGAGACCTGAGAGCGTGCCGGACGGAACCGCTGGACACGGAAGGGTGGTGGAGGAGGTCGCAAGGACCGGACCCCCAGAGGGGTCAGCAAGAGAGACAGCAACCGGCCGAGCTAGAGGCTCAAGGACAGTGCGGTCACGAAAGAAAGAGCGAGAAGCACCTGAGTCCAGTGTGAAGGTGTGCAGTGCTGCAGTCGACTCAGTACCAGGGGGCACAGACGCACAAGCACCTAGAGCAGCAGCTGCAGTAGTACCTGTGGAAGCAGACACACTAGCACCTAGAGCAGCAGCGGGGCTGGCCTGAATGCCCGGGTCGGGCGGAACACGCAAGTACTGAGCACCCTCTCCACTAATAGACATCGCATACATGGCAGTGAGAATAGCATCAAAGTCCAGTGCCCAAATATCAACACCCTTCCTGAGCAGCTCAGCCCAGCGCGGCAGCTCACCCCCACCAGGAAACTGGGTGCGCCACGCATCGTTGAGGCGGGCGAAGCAGCGCTCCGTCTGGTGCGGCCCCCCACACGTCTGGCCAGTGCGGTCACCTGTACGAATAACGTACTGGCAGGTGACGCTGCGCCGCGCATACCACTCACGGGCGGCCTGAAGGGTCGGGGCAGGCTGCTGACTCTGACCGCCCCCCGGGCCTCCACGACCACCACCCCCTCCGCCTCCGCCCCGGCCACCTCCACCCCTGCCGCTGCCACGACCACCTCCGCCTCCGCTGCCACCTCCGCCCCTGTCACCACTCCCAACGCCGCTGTCACCTCCACCACTGCCGCCACTAGCCTCTCCAGTCGCACCTCCACCGCCACCACCTCCACCCCCGCCTCCTCCGCCACCACCCCCACTCCTGCCACTCCTGCCCCTGCGTCGTCCGCCTGAAGCAGACGCAGCCCCGACCTTCTCAGCACCAAGGAGGTCGACAGCAGCAGCAGAGGCGACAGAGGGGAGGAGGGGGGAAGGGGAGCACCCCTCGAAGAAGGGGCCGCGGGGGTCGCCACGAGAGGTGCCTACAGCGACGATACTAGCCTCGGCTGCAAGCAGTTCCTTCTCGAGGAGGTCTACGGTGAGCTCAGTGGGGGAGCGAGAGAGGAACTGGTCCCTGACAGGGCGCAGAGAGTCAGGGAGGCGGGTGACAACGTGGTAGAGAGTGATCCAGAGCGGGGGGGGGTTGCTAGCGAGGAACTCGTCAGGCATGGCAGCGCGAAAGCGAGCCTCACTAGTCTTAAGGTGGGTGATGAGGTCTGCGACAGTGTGAAAGGAGGCTAGGTCGGGGAACAGGTAGGGGAGAGTGAGGCGGCCTAGCGTGGCAGAAGCGGGTGAGGAGTAGCGGGCCACTACAGCTGTGTAGAGGTCCTTAGCAGTCTTGCACTGGCCGAAGTGCTCGCGCTCATCTAGCGGCAGGGAGTTGCGAATAGCAAAGCGAGCGTGCGCGTCACGGGTCTGCCACTGTGAGCGCTCAGCTGGGGGGGCAGTAGCGAGTGGGGCGGTCGCATGGCCGAGAGCGTGGTCGTACAGTGTAATATCTTCCTTGGCAGTGAGCTGTAGGAAAAGGTGCAGGTCATCTAGCCAGGTTTCGAATTTGACCGGACGGCCCTCGGCGTCGAAAGCTAGAACAGGAGGACTAGCCATAGCGACAGCGGCAGTAGTAGAAGCAGTAAAGTCACTGAAAAGGCGTGCGCAGGGTCAGCGGGGCCGGTGGGGCCTACGGACTGTAGTGGCGCACAAGCAGCAGTAGCAGGAAGTGTAGTAGTAGGATCTGCAGTGGTGCACAGGCGCAGCAGGCGGCAGCGAGAGCCGGCGCAGCAGGGGCGGGCTCAGCAGCGGTGATACGCGGGCGGCGGCGGGCGCAGCAGCGGCGGTGCGCGGGCGGCGGCGGGCTCAGCAGCGGCGGTGCGCGGGCGGCAGCGCGCGGGCCGTGCGGGCCGTATATGAGCTGTGCGGGCAGCGTGCGGGCCGGCGGCGGTCAGCGCACGAGCCGCGCAGGCTCAGCGCGGGCTGCTCGCGGGCTGCGTAAGCGGGTCGCGGGCGGCTCGCGGGGGTTCGCGGGCAGGTCGCGGGCTGCTCGCGGGCAGTTCGCGGGCTGTGCGCGGGCTGCGCGGGCTGGTCGCGGGCTGCGCAGGCGGTTCGCGGGCTGTGCGTGGGCGGTTCGCGGGCTGTGAGCGCGGCGCGCTGTGCGGTTCGCGGGCGGCGTGACGGGGCCGATCGGGGCGCTAAGGGGCGACGCGACGGGGGCCGTGAGAGGCCGCTAGGAAAAAAAAAAGTTCGACGGGGCCGCAGGGCCGCTAGATCGTGCTAGATCGACGGGGCCAGCGGGGCCGGAAACAAGCGAAGGTAAGCAGGTAGGTAAGTCGGTGGGCCCTAAGAACAGTCCTAGCGAAGGACCTGCTCTGATACCATGTCAGAAATAACTGAGCAGGAATGGTGTGACTAACAGGAACAACAGTACAAATATGAAACCCTAACCTGGTATACCCCCTAAGGTATCACCCACTACAGCCTAGAACAATATAAACATATAATGTTTGACAATTAATACCACCTACATGGCGCGGCAACAAATTCATCGGCACAAGCAGTACAGTAGTGTAGCGCAGTACACGCAGCAGATGGAGCTCCTGTTCACCCGCATCCCCGACCTGACCGAAGGCGAAAAAATCCAGGCGTACACAGAAGGGTTAAAATTGGAGATTCGGCGGCAGGTGATCGCGGCGAATTACGACAGCTACAGGGACATCGTGCGTGCAGCCGAGCGTTACGACGCGCTGACCCGAGGTCAACCCGAAACACGACGTTTCGCGCCGAACCGTACATTCGGCACGGAGCGATCGGCACCCCCCACGTTCGCCGAACCGATGGATATCGACAAATTCGACGCGAAGCAGCAGCCGACCAAATGCGAATTTTGCGGCGCAGCAGGGCATCAGATTTTGTCGTGCTACAAAATGAAGAAAGTACGTGCGATCATGCAGGGCGGTAACAGTGCAGCACCCCCGAAGTAAAAAAACGGGAATCGCCAGTAGCCGCGGATCGAACTGGCGATCGCGTAAAGATCCGAAAAGCGGAAAAGGGCGACGACGTGGCGACTTCGGAGCGGGCGAAAAGAGGATAAAATGATGGCGCGAATATAAAACGTCACGACCGGCCGGCATCAGGGGAAATCGCCGAGGCGACTGGTGGCTCCGCGAAAAAAGACTCTGCACCGACCGGGAAACTCCAGCCGGACCCCCACGAAAGTAAGAATTCGTTAAAAGTATCCTATAAAGATACTCTAACGAAAAATATTGCTTCTCGTGGTTTTCAAGCCTTTGAAAAATTCAGGGGAGAGTTAGAGGCCAAGAAAAAGCCTTTAGAAATTATTCAGGTACCTGCAAATATGGGCAAAGTATTACGGAGCGTAGAAAAGGGTCGTGCGTTCCGTGGTGTTAATATTCTCTCCCCGCAGCATAGTATTAAGGCTCCCCGTTGCCCATAGGTGAAGCCTACACAGCTGCAAAGGCTTAAAGGAGACTGATGTAAAGCGTGCGAATCTGGAGAGCGTAACAAGAGATTAAGTCCGCCGACTTCGACGAAACATTGCGAGCAGCTCACGTAACCTAGAACGATGAGCAAGTACGCGTTAGAAAGGTCTTAATCTCTACTTTCCAGAATGGTAAAGCATGCCTTCAACCAAGATCTAGGCCGATCGCTATCGCGATTTATGTGCGACGGGGTATCCTGGCGGAATCACTTGGCAGCCATGGATTAGATCTAGGAATGACATAAGCAAGAGTTCAGATCTGAAAAGTGACGAGTTGGTGAAACCCTACCAACCCAACCCTCGCCCTACAACAATCCCCAACACCTTAAAGTGCCAAACTAGCAACACCAAAGGTGTTGTAGTTGGTAACAAAGGTTTGTTGGTGCTTGTTAGGTGCGAGTTCAAATCCAGCCCGCAACAAGTTCAACCACCACATTTTGCCCAAACCCTTAGCCCACAACCAGCTAGAGCAAAATACCACAACCACCTACACAATCAACACTCCCCCTTGCTCGTGCTGGAGGTGGCTGAACACCACTGGGCAAAATCCTTCACTCCACTCCCCCTTGCCCAGGGAGGGGCGCCATCCACAGCATGAGGTCGTCAAGGCAGAGAAGCACCAATCCTCCCACATCCTGCTCAGGCACCATGCTAACATGGGGCTGCATCCCCATCAAGGACATGCACACACCATGCCGCTCAAAAGGAAGGGGTTTGGTGAGTATGTCTGCTGCCTGACGGTCGGTTGGGCACCACCGGAGGATCACCTCGCCACTAGCCACCATCTCCCTGATGAAATGCCACCGAACCTGCATGTGCTTGGTGCGGCCATGCAAGCATGCATTCTGTGCAAGGGCAATGGCAGACTGGTTGTCCACAAACACAGGCACACCACTAGAAAACTCATGCCCAAACTCCCCAAACAAACGCTTCAGCCAAACATCCTCCCGAATGCACTGACACAGACTGATGTACTCACTCTCAGTGGTGGACAATGCAACCACCGGCTGCCTCTTGCTCTGCCAAGAGATGGCTGCACCATTGAGGCAATAGACATAGCCGGTGTGACTCTTGCGATCAGCTGAATCTCCAGCATAATCAGCATCACTAAAGCCCACCAACTCGACCTGAGGCTTGCTGTGTGCGGGGTAGAAGATACCTGACTTGACACAACCTTTCAGGTACCTTAGCACTCTCTTAGCAGCCTGCAGATGAAATGCCTTGGGACAAGACACTACCTTGGACAGCTGTGACACTGCATAAGCAATCTGGGGCTGTGTGGTCGTGCTTGCATACATGAGAGACCCCACAATGCTTTGATAGAGCCGAACCAGCTCATCTCTCAGCAAGGGCTCCTCAGCGTGTGCATGCACGTCGAACCCTGTAGGGAGAGGGGTACGCACGGGGTTAGCCTCAGAAAGGCCAAAGGACTCAAGCATGTTGAGAATGTATCTTTCCTGATGAATCAAGATGCCACTCTCATCACGCTCAATCTGCACCCCCAAATAGTACTTAGCCTCCCCCAAATCCTTCATGCGGAAACGAGAGGACAAGAGACCCTTCACCTCGTCCAGCAAGCCCATGCTCGAAGAGATGAGCAGAATGTCATCCACATAGAGGTAGAGGGACAGCCTGCCCTCACGCCTCACCAAGTGGTACAAGGCGAGGTCACACTCCGACCTCTCAAAGCCAAAATCCATCAGCGCCTCATCAAACTTGAGGTACCACTGCCTTGGAGATTGCTTCAGCCCGTAGATTGATTTTATGAGTCGGCATACTCTGCCGGACCCATCATCAAAACCAGGGGGCTGCCTCATGTAAAGCTCCTCCTTCAAGACCCCATGAAGATAGGCAGTGGTCACATCCATGTGATGGACGTGAGACCCCGAGGATGCTGCCATCCCAAGGGATCCTCTCAGGGTAGTAGGCTTACCCAACGGGGTATATACCTCGTCATAGTGAACACCTCGTGTTTGAGTGTTCCCCATGGCCACCAACCTGGACTTAGGCCGCTCAATACTCCCATCAGCCAGGTGCTTATACTTCCACACCCACTGACACCTCAAGACCTCCATTCCAGGTGGCACACAAGCTGGATCAACCAGCTCAAAGGACTCGTTCACCCTATGAGACTCAAGCTCCTCACGCATGGACTCGACCCACTCAGGACGGGACAAGGCCTCCTTGATCGACTTAGGCTCTTGCACCTGACCCATGAGACAAAACTCAAGCCCAAGCTCACCCCCTTCAGCATCCACAAGCATGCACTCCTCCAAATCATGCACCTCATGATCATGCATGCAAGCATACTGTGCGCTTGGTGTGAACCTGTCAGGTGGCCGGGAGATGCGTGTGGTGCGGCGCAGAGGTGATGCCTCCCCCTGCTCCAAACTTTGCAGCTTCTCCTTCCAAGTCACTCTCTTCATGGGGGACCGTGGTGACTTGGACAGCTGCTGCTGCAATAGTTGCTGCCACCTTCCCACAGCAATAGGCGGTGTATGCTGCTGTGGTGGCTGCTGCTGCTGCTGCTCTTGAGGCTGCGGCGGTTCATGGGCTAGTTTGTTAGGAACAGGGGTGGAACCAGCAGTTGGGGAATCCTCATGGTGAGGTGCAGCTGCCTTGTGTTCCTCCTGCTGCTCCTCTACCTCCTCTCCAGGGTCCTCCCATGTCCCCTCAAAAATGGAAGAGGTGTAGGGATCCTGGAGGGAGCTCCCAACTGTACTAGCACCATGCTCCTTCCACCCCTTGTAGCTCAGCCCCTCATGGAAAACCACATCCCGGCTTTCCACCACCCGCTGATCCGCCACACTCCACAACATCCAAGCTTTGCTCCTCTCCGACACACCAAGGAAAATGCCCCATTGTGCCTTGGGATCCAGCTTCCTCCGTTGCTGGTCGGGCACTTTGTACTGCGCCATGCACCCCCAGACTCGTGCCATGGACACACTAGGCACCTTCCTGGTCCACATGAAGTATGGGCTCTTGCCCCCTAGCCCCTTGCTGCCCATCCGGTTCTTGACCCAGTTGGCATATTGCACTGCTGCCCCCCACCAAGTATGGTCCAGCTGCGCATGAGCAAGTATGGCTCTGGCAAGGTCAATGAGGGTCCGGTTAAGCCGCTCCGCTGCCCCATTTTGCTGCGGCGTGTAGGCAACTGAAAGTTGGTGGGTGATGCCCTTATCCTCAAGGAAAGACTCCAGATCCTTCCCCATGTACTCCCCACCCCGATCAGACCGTAGTATTTTCACCTTGGCCCCGGCTTCCCTCTCCGCATAGCGTATCCAACGCTTGAACACCTTGGCCACCTCATCCTTGGTTTTCACCAAGGTGACCCAACTGAGGCGGCTGTAGTCATCCAGGAATGTGATGAAGTATTTGCTGCCCTTCTCCCTATCCGGTGTTTGCATGGGGCCACACACATCCGTGTGCACCAACTCAAGAGGTGCGGAGGCTCTAGTGGTGGAGGTAGGGAAAGAGGTCCTTGGCAGCTTCCCGGTCGTGCAATCAGGGCACTTGCTTGGCTGCCCACCACCTTCCTTGATCTCCACACCCTTCAGCTCCCCCTTCTTCACACACTCCACAAGTTGCTGCCTTCCTGCATGCCCCATGCGTAGGTGCAGCAAATCCGCCGTCACCTGCTCCACATCCCTCCAACGCGTGCTACAAGCGGCTTCCTCGGCTTCAACACCATGTGCCCTCTCCACCTGAGGCACACAAACTGGAACAAGGTATAGACCTTTCTCTAACTTGGCCTCCATCACCACAGCTCCACCCTTGCAAACCGTGCCACCTTCCATGGTGAAGGTGCATATGTATTCTTGCTTCGCAAGCTGAGAGCATGAGAGAAGGTTGGCTGCCAATTCAGGAACATGAAGCACACCCTTCACATTCAGCACCTCCCCCTCCTTCCCCTTGACGGTGATGGTGCCGATGCCGATTGCTTGTAGCTTATCTCCGCTCCCCACAATCACATTTCTGGAGTTAGGTGGGAGGGAGTGATAGGTGGTGAAGAGGTCGCGCCGAGGCACCATTCCACAGGTTGCTCCAGAGTCTAGAATGAGCTGATTGGGGTCAGCCAACGTACGACCAGCAAGCGCCGTCTCTATCTCCAAGGATAAGAAGGCGAAGCCATCATCCGATGAGTCCTCCTTTCCCTTCTTATCCTCGTTTGCCGCCGCTGCTGCCGCTTTCTCTTTGCTGCCCTTTTTGTTCCATGCTCCATTCTTCATCCTCCTCTCCACCCACTCAGGCCTAGTGACAGGTGGAGCCTCTCCTGGGTACCCTTGAGGCTTCCACCCATCTGGTCGGCTCCAACACTCCTTCCAAGAGTGCTTCCGGTTGCATCCAGGGACGAGGCACTTGTCGAGCTCCTTCTTCTTCCCCCCACCTCCTTGCCGCTGCTGGTATTTCTTGGAGGCAGCCCTATCTCCTGCCGCTCCCCATTCCCCCTTCAACTCCTCTACCAGCATCCCGCTTGCGAGCCTCATCAGAGACCAACACCTCCCATATCCAGGCCTTGGTCCATTTCTGTTGCTCAAGGTGAAGGTACTGCAGTAGGGCCTCGTTCGCCTCTTGGTCCAGCCCCTGGAGTGCGGTGTAGATGATCTCCTTCTCATCTACAGTGTAGTTTAACTCCTCCAAGGCTCTCACATACTCATCCACCCTCTGGAGATACTGCACCATGGTCTCCCCATCACCATAGTTGCGTTCCATGGTGTAAAACCGCTTCCTCCAGGTGAGTATGCTTAGCAGCCCTTTTTGCAAGTGCCGATCTTGAACTCTCTTCCATGCTTGGGCAGCTGCACCTTGCTTCCCCTTCAGGTCAATCAGCATCTTTAGGAGCTCTAGTTGGCCTTCCAAGGCCCAACACAGGTACTGGAAGGCATGCCTGTCCTTGCGGTCCCATGCTTCCTGTGCCTTGATAAGCTCCTCCGCACTAAGCCGTTGCCTTCCGGTTCGCGGTGCTGCTGATCCACCTCCACTTCCCTCAGTTGTGGATGAGCTAGAGGCTCCCCCAGCCCCTTCTCCCACTTGGCTAGAGACTCCAGTAGATGCCTTCCCTTCATCAGCTTCAGGTCTTCGCTCCGATCCCTCCAAAACGCCCTCTAGGTCCTTAATACCTAGCCAAAGCGTAAACTGGAACCGCCATAGCGAAAAATCCGAGCCGGTGAACCTAGGAGGGCCATCTAATTTCTGGGCCATGACCAACCCTAGATCTGGAGGTTCTTAAGCCAATTCGAAATATGATAATAAGAGGGAATGTCGCTGGCCTAACCAGCTCTGATACCACTGATGTAAAGCGTGCGAATCTGGAGAGCGTAACAAGAGATTAAGTCCGCCGACTTCGACGAAACATTGCGAGCAGCTCACGTAACCTAGAACGATGAGCAAGTACGCGTTAGAAAGGTCTTAATCTCTACTTTCCAGAATGGTAAAGCATGCCTTCAACCAAGATCTAGGCCGATCGCTATCGCGATTTATGTGCGACGGGGTATCCTGGCGGAATCACTTGGCAGCCATGGATTAGATCTAGGAATGATATAAGCAAGAGTTCGGGTATCCTGGCGGAATCACTTGGCAGCCATGGATTAGATCTAGGAATGACATAAGCAAGAGTTCAGATCTGAAAAGTGACGAGTTGGTGAAACCCTACCAACCCAACCCTCGCCCTACAACAATCCCCAACACCTTAAAGTGCCAAACTAGCAACACCAAAGGTGTTGTAGTTGGTAACAAAGGTTTGTTGGTGCTTGTTAGGTGCGAGTTCAAATCCAGCCCGCAACAAGTTCAACCACCACATTTTGCCCAAACCCTTAGCCCACAACCAGCTAGAGCAAAATACCACAACCACCTACACAATCAACACTCCCCCTTGCTCGTGCTGGAGGTGGCTGAACACCACTGGGCAAAATCCTTCACTCCAGAGACATCCAGGCTCAGGAGAAATTATACAAGCCTCGGAAAAATCCTCCTACCCCCCAGGTGAAGTTGGAAAGTGCTGAGTCGGGTATAGGAAGTAGGGAAGGTATTCATTTTGATGTACCCTATGATCCTATTAACGAGACCCTGGTTGGCTACTCAGCGCAGCAGAAACCACTACTCCTCGAGGTGTTATGCAATGGGCGACGCCTCCAGGCACTGGTGGACAGCGGTGCATCTCACTCAGTATGTGACCGCGGAGCATTGGAGAAAATCGGAGAGAAGGCGGAGGAGACCCAGTTTTCAGCAACCATGGTGGACGGTACGAAGCTTCCCATCCACGGCGAAGCAACCTTGCAGCTGCATATAGGTGCGTTGAGATGGAAGCCGAAGCTACCTGTTACCAACATCAAAGGGTTAGATTTCATCTTGGGGCGAGATTTTCTGAAGCGGTTCAACCCCGAGATCGACTGGGTCAACAACAAAGTGTGCATCTACAATAATGGGAAGCAGATAGCACTGCGAAGCTGGACGGATACAGGGGATATACCGGAAACGACACTGGCACGGTTCGAACAGACGGTGAACGAGAGTAACACGGGTTACTTAGCACTGGTCATGGCAGCAGCAGAAGAGGTGAAAAAGGGTTCCGAGCTACCCGCAGCAGTGAAAAAGGTCTTGGAGCAGTACAAAGACATCATGCCCGACAACCTACCGGCAGGCATACCTCCAGCGCGCACCCACGAGCACGAGATCGTGGAGGAACTAGGTGCGAAACCCGTCTCACGTGCACCTTACAGACTGAGTCCGACCGAACTGACAGACATGAAGAAACAGATCGAGTATCTACTGGACAGACAACTGATCCGACCATCCACCTCTCCCTACGGTGCACCAGTTCTCTTCACACCCAAACCAGACGGCAGTTTACGGATGTGCATCGACTACCGCGCACTGAACAAACAGACAGTCAAAAACAAATACCCCATACCGCGCATCGACGACTTACTGGACCAACTACGTGGTGCAACAGTCTTCTCGAAGCTGGACTTACGGTCGGGTTACTGGCAGATCAAGATGGCGGACAACTCAATCCACAAGACGGCGTTCCGTACGCGATACGGCTCCTACGAATACTTAGTGATGCCGTTCGGACTCTACAACGCAGCGGCGTTCCAGGCGGAGATGAACCACATCCTACGGCCCCTGCTGGACGAATGCGTAGTAGTGTACCTGGACGACATTCTCATCTACTCCAAGAACATGAAGGAGCACGTGGAGCATCTGCGGAAAGTGTTCGAGATCCTGCGGAAGAATAAGTTTTACGTGAAGCTGTCGAAGAGCGACTTCGCACTAAAGAAGGTGCAGTTTCTCGGGCACATGGTGAGTGCCGAGGGCGTACACGTAGACCCGCGGAAAATCGAAGCCGTTAAGAAGTGGAAAGTTCCAGAGAACGTGAAGGAGTTGCAGCAGTTCCTCGGCTTCGCCAACTACTACAACAGGTTTGTGCCGCAGTACGCTAAGATAGCAGCGCCACTGACTGTGAGGATCGAGGATCGAGTTCAGAATCGAGAATGAGAATTGATTGATCACCTGGGTACAACACGAGGCTATATATAGGGCTCGACACAAGGGAGGTAACCAGGTGTTACGAGAAGGTTCTGCGGGTCGCGAAGCGTCCCGAACAGACCCTTCCCGAATTCGGTAGAAAGCAGTTCGGTGGCAACCGAATAGCTCCGAATTCGGTGTAACCTAGCATGGTGCCTATAACTATATATAATATATAGGAAAGCACCTAGCCTAGGAATCAAACAATTCATGCATGCAGAAATGAAACCTAAGCTAGCAGTAGCGTAAGGTAATAAAAGCAAGCATGAATAACAAGCATAAGCCGTCGTACTCTCACACGTCCCCCCCTCAAAGCTGGGTGGCGTGAGATACACCCTGCTTGACAAGATAGTCCTTGAGAGCACGGCGTGCGTTGCCCATATCAGCTTCTGCAACCCAACTGTCCTCAGTGGGGTCATATCCCTTCCAGCGTATCAGGAACTCGAGGGTCTTGCCGCCGCGGCGCCGATGAGTGAGAACGCGCTCGATCTCGTACTCGGGTTCATCCTGCACAAGAACAGGTGGTGGTGGCGGTAGCTGCCGTCCCTGGAATTGTTGGTTGGGGTCTTTGTAGGGCTTCAGGAGCTGAACATGGAAAGCGTTGTGAAGCTTCCACGTATCTGGTAAGCGCAAGCGGAATGTAACTGGTGTCACCTGTGCCTCCACGAGAAATGGACCACAGAAGCGAGGCCGGAGTTTGGATGGTAGGTGAGACAGGTTCAAGTTGCGCGTGTCAAGAAGCACCTGATCTCCGACTGCTACTGAGTGATCTCGTCGCTGACGATCGGCATACTGCTTATGGGAGTTCTGCATCGTGGTGAGACGTCGCTGAGTCTTCTCCCATAGCTGCTGCATGGTGGTGACGAAGTCGTGTGCGGCTTGGACGTGTGCCGGTGTGGTTGGCTGCTGTGGAGTGAGTGGTTCCCGTCCGTAACACAGGAAGAAAGGTGTTTTCCCTGTGGCCGCATGCGAGGCGTTGTTGTAAGCGAACTCTAGGGTCGGTAACTGTGTGTCCCAGTGGCTGACATCATCTTCGCAAGCTGTGCACAGTAACTGTTCAACCACCTGATTGAGTCGCTCTGTCTGTCCGTCAGTCTGGGGGTGGTATGCTGAAGACATCGCAAGCTTAGTCCCCAACAGTCCCATGAGCTCCTTCCAGAACTTACTAGTGAACTTGGGATCTCTGTCTGAGATGAGTGTAGCGGGGATGCTGTGGATGGTGATGATGCGGTCGAAGAAGAGTCGAGCAGTTGCTTCAGCTGTAGCTGTGGCGTTGGTCGGTATGAAGTGACCCATTTTGGAGAACTTGTCGATGACTACGAGATAGAATCGTGTCCCCGTGAGGTCGAAGGAAGTCCTGTGATGAAGTCGAGACTAACGACCTGCCATGGCTGCTCCGGTACGGGTAGAGGCTGAAGTAACCCTGCTTTTTTCTGCTTGCTACTCTTCATCCGCTGGCACGTGTCGCAGGAGGTGACGAACTGCTGCACGTCTGCTGCCATCCGAGGCCAGTAGTAATACTTTGCTATTCCCGTTAACGTCTTGTTGCTCCCAAAATGTCCCGCGTATGGTACGTCGTGAAACTCCTCCAATAGGATCTGCCGTAGCGGGGCGTAATTCGGAACCCAAATCTATCCTAAACCCTTCCTTACTGCTAAGTCTTTCTCCCACTGTAACAGCTTCTGCTTCTCTGCCGTTGCTATCTCGCCATCCACGGAGTACCCATGTTGGAATAGACCCTTGAGTAGAGGGTTCATCCCGTCGAGCTGGATGCCTGCTACATGACCTGGGCGGCTCAACGCGTCAGCCTTGTTGTGGAGCCCGGGTTTGTAGACGATGTCGTAGTGGAAGTGAGTTTCCAAGAAATCCACCCACCGCACCTGTCGTCGTGAGAGCGTCGGCTGCGACTTCAGGTATTTGAGACTGCAGTGGTCAGTGTAGACTGTGGTCTTGGCTCCCTCTAGGTAACACCTCCATGCCTTGAAGGCTACGACTATAGCTAAGGCCTCCTTATCGTGAATGGGGTAGTTCAGTTCTGCTCCGTGCAGTTTCTTACTGAGGTAGGCAATGGGCTGTAAACCGTTCCCGTGATCCTGCATCAGTACTGCTCCGACTGCCTGGTCACTAGTGTCGGCTTCAACTACGTAGTCCTTCTCGGGATCCGGTAGGATGAGTACTGGCACTGTGGTCAGTGCTGTCTGTAGCTGTTCCATGGCTTGCTTCTGAGAAGCACCCCATTTGAAGGGCGTGTCCCATTTTAGTAGGTCGGTCAGTGGTGCTGCTATCTTAGCGTACTGTGGCACGAACCTGTTGTAGTAGTTAGCGAAGCCGAGGAACTGCTGCAACTCTTTCACGTTCTCCGGAACCTTCCACTTTTTAACGGCTTCGATTTTCCGCGGGTCCACGTGTACTCCCGTGGCACTCACCATGTGCCCGAGAAACTGCACCTTCTCCAGTGCGAAGTCGCTCTTCGACAGCTTCACGTAGAACTTGTTTTTCCGCAGGATCTCGAACACCTTCCGCAGATGCTCCACGTGCTCCTTCATGTTTTTGGAGTAGATGAGAATGTCGTCCAGGTACACTACTACGCACTCGTCCAGCAGGGGCCGTAGGATGTGGTTCATCTCCGCCTGGAACGTCGCTGGTGCGTTGCAGAGTCCGAACGGCATCACCAGGTATTCGCAGGAGCCGTATCGCGTGCGCAACGCCGTCTTGTGGATCGAATTGTCCGCCATCTTGATCTGCCAGTAACCCGACCGTAGGTCCAGCTTCGAGAAGACTGTTGCACCACGTAGTTGGTCCAGTAAGTCGTCGATGCGTAGTATGGGGTATTTGTTTTTGACTGTCTGTTTGTTCAGTGCGCGGTAGTCGATGCACATCCGTAAACTGCCGTCTGGTTTGGGTGTGAAGAGAACTGGTGCGCCGTAGGGAGAGGTGGATGGTCGGATCAGTTGTCTGTCCAGTAGATACTCGATCTGTTTTTTCATGTCTGTCAGCTCGGTCGGACTCAGTCTGTATGGTGCACGTGAGACGGGTTTCGCACCTGGTTCCTCCACGATCTCGTGCTCGTGGGTGCGTGCAGGAGGTACGCCTGCAGGTAGGTCGTCGGGCATGATGTCTTTGTACTGCTCCAAGACCTTTTTCACTGCTGCGGGTAGCTCGGAACCCGGTTTCACCTCTTCTGCTGCTGCCATGACCAGTGCTAAGTATCCCGTATTGCTCTCGTTCACCGTCTGTTCGAACCGTGCCAGTGTCGTTTCAGGAATGTCCCCTATATCCGTCCAGCTTCGCAGTGCTATCTGCTTCCCGTTGTTGTAGATGCACATTTTGCCGTTGACCCAGTCGATCTCAGGGTTGAACCGCTTCAGGAAATCTCGCCCCAAGATGAAATCTAACCCTTTGATGTTGGTAACAGGTAGCTTCGGCTTCCATCTCAACGCACCTATATGCAGCTGCAAGGTTGCTTCGCCGTGGATGGGGAGCTTCGTACCGTCCACCATGGTTGCTGAAAACTGGGTCTCCTCCGCCTTCTCTCCAATTTTCTCCAATGCTCCGCGGTCACATACTGAGTGAGATGCACCGCTGTCCACCATTGCCTGGAGGCGTCGCCCATTGCATAACACCTCGAGGAGTAGTGGTTTCTGCTGCGCTGAGTAGCCAAAGAGGGTCTCATTAATAGGATCATAGGGTACATCAAAGTGAATACCTTCCCTATTTCCTATACCTGACTCAGCACTTTCTGACTTCACCTGAGGGGTAGGAGGATTTTTCCGAGGCTTGTATAATTTCTCCTGAGCCTGGATGTCTCCTCTAAGCCTTTGCAGCTGTGTAGGCTTCACCTGTGGGCAACGGGGAGCCTTAACACCATGCTGCGGGGAGAGAATATTAACACCACGGAACGCACGACCCTTTTCTACGCTCCGTAATACTTTGCCCATATTTGCAGGTACCTGAATAATTTCTAAAGGCTTTTTCTTGGCCTCTAACTCTCCCCTGAAATTTTCGAAGGCTTGAAAACCACAAGAAGCAATATTTTTCGTTAGAGTATCTTTATAGGATACTTTTAACGAATTCTTACTTTCGTGGGGGTCCGGCTGGAGTTTCCCGGTCGGTGCAGAGTCTTTTTTCGCGGAGCCACCAGTTGCCTCGGCGATTTCCCCTGATGCCGGCCGGTCGTGACGTTTTATATTCGCGCCATCATTTTCTCTTTTTTTCGCCCGCTCCGAAGTCGCCACGTCGTCGCCCTTTTTCGCTTTTCGGATCTTTACGCGATCGCCGGCTCGATCCGCGGCTACTGGCGATTCCCAACTTTTTTACTTCGGGGGTGCTGCACTGTTACCGCCCTGCATGATCGCACGTACTTTCTTCATTTTGTAGCACGACAAAATCTGATGCCCTGCTGCGCCGCAAAATTCGCATTTGGTCGGCTGCTGCTTCGCGTCGAATTTGTCGATATCCATCGGTTCGGCGAACGTGGGGGGTGCCGATCGCTCCGTGCCGAATGTACAGTTCGGCCCGAATCGTCGTGTTTCGGGTTGACCACGAGTCAGCGCATCGTATCGCTCGGCTGTACGCACGATGTCCCTGTAGCTTTCATAATTCGCCGCGATCACCTGCCGTCAAATCTCTAATTTTAACCCTTCTGTGTACGCCTGGATTTTTTCGCCTTCGGTCAGGTCGGGGATGCGGTTGAACAGGAGCTCCATCTGCTGCGTGTATTGTGCTACACTACTGTATTGCTTATGCCGGTGAATTTGTTGCCGCGCCATGTAGGTCGTATTGTTCGAAACGCCTGATTAATTCTGCCCGAAATTTCGTCCACGTTTTCTCCCCGCGGGCCACGTCAGTGTTGTAGATCCACTCGAGTGCTGGTCCGCGTAACAGTGTCGCTGCGAGCCGGATTCGTGTCGCGTCGTGTGTCGGGGTCGAACAGCCAATGGCCTCGAAGTAAATTTCGAGTGTGGCCACGAAACGCCGGACGTCGGATCCCTTCGCGCTTGGATCGAACGCCTCCGGGAGCCTCGGTCGTGCTGCTTCAAGGTTCGGCGTCGGTGGTGCCATCGGTCCGTGAAAAGTCGGTGTCGCCACTGCTGCTGGAGTTGTCGGTGCTGCAGTCGTTGCAGTCGCTGCTGCTGTCGTGGCGAGCGCCGGATGGCTTGTCAGAAAAGCCTCGAGTCGACGAAGCGTCGCCTGCGTCTGCTCCATGTCGGTGCGGAGGCTCGCGACGTCGCTCGTTGTCGCGTAATTGTCGCCCTGGCCTTCCATGCCTGACATTACGCGTCCGAAAAACCGAATCGAGGAGGAGCGGAAAAACACGGAACCGGTTTTACGTACCCGAAATCGATGTTTAACTGCGTCGCCCCCGCGGTTTTTTGAAGACTGGTTTTTAGCGGTCGAAAGAACTTCGCGTGTAAACGAGCTCTGATTACCAAGTGTGAGGATCGAGGATCGAGTTCAGAATCGAGAATGAGAATTGATTGATCACCTGGGTACAACACGAGGCTATATATAGGGCTCGACACAAGGGAGGTAACCAGGTGTTACGAGAAGGTTCTGCGGGTCGCGAAGCGTCCCGAACAGACCCTTCCCGAATTCGGTAGAAAGCAGTTCGGTGGCAACCGAATAGCTCCGAATTCGGTGTAACCTAGCATGGTGCCTATAACTATATATAATATATAGGAAAGCACCTAGCCTAGGAATCAAACAATTCATGCATGCAGAAATGAAACCTAAGCTAGCAGTAGCGTAAGGTAATAAAAGCAAGCATGAATAACAAGCATAAGCCGTCGTACTCTCACACTGACCGACCTACTGAAAAAGGACACGCCCTTCAAATGGGGTGCTCCTCATCAGCAAGCCATGGAACAGCTACAGACAGCACTGACCACAGCGCCAGTACTCATCCTACCAGACCCAGACAAGGACTACGTAGTTGAAGCGGACGCTAGTGACCAGGCAGTCGGAGCAGTACTGATGCAGGATCACGGGAACGGTTTACAGCCTATCGCCTACCTCAGTAAGAAACTGCACGGAGCAGAACTGAACTACCCCATTCACGACAAGGAAGCCTTAGCTATAGTCGTAGCCTTCAAGGCATGGAGGTGTTACCTAGAGGGAGCCAAGACCACAGTCTATACAGACCACTGCAGCCTCAAGTACCTGAAGTCGCAGCCGACGCTTTCACGACGACAGGTGCGGTGGGTGGATTTCTTGGAGACCCACTTCCACTACGACATCGTCTACAAACCCGGGCTCCACAACAAAGCAGACGCGTTGAGCCGCCCAGGTCATGTAGCAGGCATCCAGCTCGAAGGGATAAACCCTCTGCTCAAGGGTCTATTCCAACATGGGTACTCCGTGGACGGCGAGATCGCAACGGCAGAAAAACAGAAGCTGTTACAGTGGGAGAAAGACTTAATGGTAAGGAAGGGTTCAGGAAAGATTTGGGTACCAAATTACGCCCCGCTACGGCAGATCCTGTTAGAGGAGTTTCACGACGTACCATACGCGGGACATTTCGGGAGCAACAAGACGTTAGCGGGAATAGCGAAGTATTACTACTGGCCTCGGATGGCAGCAGACGTACAGCAGTTCGTCACCTCCTGCGACACGTGCCAGCGGATGAAGAGTAGCAAGCAGAAGAAAGCAGGGTTACTGCAGCCTCTACCCGTACCGGAGCAGCCATGGCAGGTCGTTAGCCTCGACTTCATCACAGGACTTCCCTCGACCTCACGGGGACACGATTCCATCATCGTAGTCATCGACAGCTACAGCTGAAGCAACGGCTCGACTCTTCTTCAACCGCATCATCACCATCCACGGCATTCCTCCTACACTCATCTCAGACAGAGACCCAAAATTCACGAGTAAGTTCTGGAAGGAGCTCATGGGACTGTTGGGGACTAAGCTTGCGATGTCTTCAGCATACCATCCCCAGACTGACGGACAAACAGAGCGACTCAATCAGGTGGTTGAACAGTTACTGCGCACAGCTTGCAAAGACGACATCAGCCACTGGGACACACAGTTACCGACCTTAGAGTTCGCTTACAACAACGCCTCGCATGCGGCCACAGGAAAAACTCCTTTCTTCCTGTGTTACGGACGGGAACCACTCACCCCACAGCAACCAACTACACCAGCACACGTCCAAGCCGCACACGACTTCGTCACCACCATGCAGCAGCTATGGGAGAAGACTCAGCGGCGTCTCACCACGATGCAGAACTCCCAGAAGCAGTATGCCGATCGCCAACGACGAGATCACTCAGTAGCAGTCGGAGATCAGCTGCTTCTTGATACGCGCAACTTGAACCTGTCTCACCTACCATCCAAACTCCGGCCTCGCTTCTGTGGTCCATTTCTCGTGGAGGCACAGGTGACACCAGTTACGTTCCGCTTGCGCTTACCGGATACATGGAAGCTTCACAATGCGTTCCATGTTCAGCTACTAAAACCCTACAAGGACCCCAACCAACAGTTCCAAGGACGGCAGCTACCGCCACCACCACCTGTTCTTGTGCAGGATGAACCCGAGTACGAGATCGAGCGCGTTCTCACTCATCGGCGCCGCGGCGGCAAGACCCTCGAGTTCCTGATACGCTGGAAGGGATACGACCCCACTGAGGACAGTTGGGTGCCAGAAGCTGATATGGGCAACGCACGCCGTGCTCTCAGGGACTATCTTGTCAAGCAGGGTGTATCTCACGCCACCCAGCTTTGAGGGGGGGACGTGTGAGAGTACGACGGCTTATGCTTGTTATTCATGCTTGCTTTTATTTCCTTACGCTACTTCTAGCTTAGGATTATTTTCTGCATGCATGAATTGCTTGATTCCTAGGTTCGTTGCTTTACTATAGTTATTATAGTTATAGGCACCGAACCAGGTTACGTGTACCGAACTCAAGCTATTCGGTTGCCACCGAATTGCTTTCTACCGAGTTCGGGAAGGTTCTGTTCGGGACGCTTCGCGACCCTCGGAACATTCGCGTAACACATGGGTTACCTGCCTTGTGTCAAGCCTATATATAGCCTCGTGTTGTACCCAGGTGATCATTCAATTTACATTCTCATTTCTGAACTCGATCCTCGATCCTCACAAGCGCGGCAAGCCCGGCAGCGGTGGTAGCGGAGGTGGGAAGCCGGCCAAGGACGCCGACAAGGGCAAGTCGGCGAAGGAAGGCGGTCGCGGAGGAGGAAGTCGGCGTCGGGAATGCTGGATCTGCCACAGCCCCGACCACCTCTCCTTCGAGTGTCCCGACCGCAGCGAATCCGACGACGACGACGCCAAGGGAGGCCGCGGGAGGTCGGCCAGCTGTCGTCCACGTCGAGGTAACCAACCGCGCAAGGAGAAGCAGTCGACCAAGTCGACCTCGGCGAAGGACGCCGACTCCTCTGCTGGCGGAAAGGGGAGCGACGACAAGTCGGCGTCGTGCTCTATGGTCGGCGTCGTGGAGCCGACCGTCTCACTGGCGCCGGAGGCCGGTGAGGATTTCCGGGCGATGGCAGCAGCGGTGCAGGCGAACCCGGCGGTGGTCCTGCTGGATAGCGGCTGCTCCCACCACCTGATGGGGACGAAGGAGGTCTTCGTCGACATGGGGCCGAGCGGCGACGTTAAACACGTGCGCGGCTTCAATGGGGCGCTGCAGGACGTCAAGGGACGGGGCACGGTTGCGCTGCAAGGGGAGGCCGGGAAGCGGGTGCTCATCCCCGACGTGCTGTACGTCCCCGGCGTGCACGCGAACCTGCTGTCATCCGGCCAGCTGAAGGAACACGGCGTGAAGCTGAAGGAGGACGGCGACGGCATGCTGCTCGTCTCGGCGACGGGCGACGTGCTTGGTCGCGCAACGTACTCCGGCCGGGTCCTCTGCACCGACCTGCGTCCCTGCTCGGTGTCGACTGCAGCGGATGAAGTGGCTCTGCGGGCCATCGTCTCGACGACAAAGGCGACGCCGGACAGACTGCACGCGAGGCTCGCGCACGTCGGTATGGACACCATCCTGAGCTCGGCGAAGCACGAAGTCGCCACCGGGCTGGACCTCAAGTCGGCGTCCGGCGCTGCCTCGCCCTGCGTTTCGTGCGTCGGTGGGAAGCTGGCGCGGCACACCTTCCCCGACAAAGGCTCCGACGCCAAGGACGCTCTGGCCGTCGTGCGGGCCGTTTCGCGTGGCTGCCAAGGACGGCAGCCTGTACTTCTTGCTGCTGAAGGACCGCAAGACCCGCTACGTGTGGGTGCGGCTGGTCGCTAAGAAGTCAGACGTGCTGCTGGAGTTCCAGAAGTGGCTGGTGCTGGTTGAGCGGCAGACGAAGAAGTCGGTGTTGCAGCTGCGCTCTGACCGAGGAGGGGAGTTCCTCGGCCGGGAGTTCACTGCCTTCGTGGATGGCAAGGGAATCGTCCACGACCTCACCTGCCCCTACACCCCGCAGCAGAATGGCATGGCGGAGCGGGAGATGAGGACGGTGGTGGAGTCGGTGCGGACGATGCTGCTACACATGGGCGTGCAGCACCACTGGTGGCATCTCGCCCTGCGGCAGGCCGTCTGGGTTCGCAACTGCCTGGAGCGGTCGTCGCTGCCCGCGGGGACGACGCCGTACCTGCTTCTCACCGGGCAGAAGTTCGACCTGTCACTGGCGCGGGTGTGGGGCTGCATGGCACAATTTCTCGTCCCCGAGCAGCAGCGCGGTGGGAAGCTGAAGCCGAAGGCCCGGTGGGGCCTTCACCTCGGCTCGTCGGAGGAGAGCAAGGGCTGGGAGCTCCTCGACATCGCTGACAACCGGGTGGTCACCACGTCGGACGTGGTGTTCTACGAAACTCTTTCGCTGGAGGTGTGGAAGTCGGAATTCGGGCCCGCGTCGGGGCGGACGCGGGCCAACCCGCCGACGGACACCTCGACGGCGACGCTTCCTCTGCTCGCCGAGGTTGGTGAACAGGCTGATGAGGATGTTACGGTCGCCCCTGCATCTCCTGCCCCTTCTTCCCCTCCCCTTCCAGTCGGACAGCGTGGCTTGACTTCGGTGTCGGCCTCCGGCGATGAGGGGAGTTGTGGGGAGTCGCCTGTGGCGCCGGCCAAGAGCATCGCCGGTGGCCGACGCGATGCCCAGCCAGTCGCGGAGAAGCGGGCAGCGGATGTGCAGCCAACGTTGGACGCCGCGAAAGAAGCCGCGAACAACACCGCGAAAGAAGCCGCGAACAACACCGCGGAGGAAGCCGCGAAGAACATCGCGGAGGAAGCCGCGAAGAACACCGCGAAGGAGACTGCGACGGGCACCGCGAAAAACACCGCGAAAACCGCGGACGAAACCGCGGACAAGACCGCGGAGGAGATCGCGGAGGAGACCGCGAAGAAGCCCACGGAGGAAACCGCGAAGCCATCAACAGGGGAGCTCTCGAACAAGAAGTACGTGTCAGAGAAGCCGTTGTCAGGGGAGCAGTCGAACGCGGAGCTCGCTTCAGAGGAGCGGACGACAGGGGAGCAGTTCGATAAGGCACATCGAGTGACGTGGTGGAGGTGCAGCCCGGACCTCGGATGTCGGGCCGAATTCGGAGGCCACCCGACTTCTTCGTCCCCGCTGCCTTCACCACGGTCTACGATGTGGACGACGACGACCTGGCGTGTGATGACGCCGAAGACGATGAGGAGTTTTCGGAGCTCGACCCCGACATGGACACTGATCCCGAGCACCGTTGGGACATTTCGACCATGACGGTGAAGGAGGCGTTAGCGAGCTGGAAGGGCCCGGCGGTGAAGGCAGCCATGGAGGAGGAGATTCGTAGCCTCATCAACATGGGCACTTGGGAGCTGGTCGAACGCCCGCCGGGGGTGAATATAATGAAGAACCGGTGGGTGCTGACCACGAAGTACCGCATCGACGACACTGTCGAGCGCGAAAAGGCGAGGCTGGTCGTGAAAGGCTTCACGCAGGTGTATGGCGCTGACTACGACGAGACGTACGCGCCGGTGAGCAGCTACGTCACGCTGAGGATCTTCCTCAGCATCGTCGCAGTCCTCGACTTCAACCTGATGCAGCTGGACATGAAGAACGCCTTTTTGCAGAGCAAGCTCGACCGCGTGCTGTACATGTACCAGCCGGACTACTTCAACGACGGGACCGGCCGGGTGTGCAAGCTGCTGAAGAGCCTCTACGGGCTGAAGCAGTCGCCGCTGTTGTGGTACACGGCTCTCAACGACGTGTTGGTTGGCGCCGGGTGGAAGAAGAGCCAAGTCGACGAGGCTCTGTATTGCAAGGTCGGCGACGACGGAGTGGCCTGCTGGGTGCTGGTCTACGTCGACGACCTTCTCGCCGCGAGCAGCAGCACCGCGATGCTGAAGGATCTGAAAGAGCTGCTGGAGGCCGCTTTCGAACTGCGCGAAATTTCGTCGGTGCAGAAGTATCTCGGCCTGGAGATCGTGCGTGATAGGCCGGCGCGAAAATTGTGGCTGCACCAGCAGGGCTACGCCGACAAGCTACGCAGGCGCTTCATCGACGAGGAGCAGACCGGGCGCACTCCGAAGACGCCGGTCTCCGTCGCCGCCTCGCGACCGAGTCGGAGTACGTGGCGGCCGTTGAAGCCGGCAAAGGCGGTGGCGGCCACTGCCTGCCTGCCTGCCTGCCTGCGCGACTGCCTGCCTGCCTGCCGGCCTGCCTGCCTGCCTGCCGGCCTGCCTGTCTGTCTGCTTGCCTGCCTGCCTGCCTGCCTGTCTGCCTGCCTGCCTGCCTGCCTGGCTGCCTGCCTGCCTGCCGGCCTGCCTGCCTGCCTGCCTGCCTGCTTGCCTGCCTGCCTGCCGCGCCTGCCTTGCCCGCGCTACTGCTGCTGCTACTGCTACTAGCAGGTGGCCAGATGCAGCTCCAGCGACATTCACGCGAGCCTCTGACGCCCCAGCAGCTTAGTGAGTGGTATACTAGCTGGGGTTGTCGCGGTAGCCGTCGTAGCTGTCGCCCTGGAGCTGGTCAGTTGGGAGCGTCTGGCAGTGGCCAGCTGCAGCTGCAGGGGCGTCCACGTGAGACACTTACGCCCCGGCAGCTCCAGGAGTGGTACGCTCAGTGTAGCAGGTCTACGCGTACAGTTCGCTGCCAGTACGTCATTCGCACAGGTGCTAGGACTGGTCAGCCTTGTGGGACGCTTGGTCACACACAGTCCCGCTGCTTCGCCCGTCTGAGCGACGACTGGCGCACAGTGTTTGGCGACGAGGCTGAGCTCCCCACCTGGCTGGAGCTGCATGGACAGAGGGTAGATATCTTTGCGCTTGACTATGATGCTATTCTCACTGCCATGTATGCATTGCCTACTAGTGCTGATCGTGCCTGTTATCTGTGCGTACCGCCTGACCCTGGTGAGGCTGCTGCTCTAGGTGCTAGTGCGTCTCCTGCTCTAGGTGCTGGTGAGGCTGCTGCTCTCGGTGCTAGTACGTCTACTGCTCTAGGTACTGGTGAGGCCGTGGCTTCAGGTGCTGGTGAGTCTGCTCTCTCTGGTACTGCGCCAACTACGGTCTCGCACACCTTCACCCTTGACTCAGGAGCTTCTCGCTCCTTCTTTCGCGACTGCACCACACTCACGCCGCTTAGTCGGCCAGTTCCAGTCTCCCTGGCGGACCCCTCCGGGGGTCCAGTCCTTGCCCACTACTCCACGGTTCTGCCGTGTCCGGCCGCCCCGTCTGGCTCGCTGTCAGGTCTTTACCTCCCCTCGTTCTCTACGAACTTGGTGAGTGGAGCTGACCTCCAGGATCGGGAGGTTGACCAGTTCACTCCTGCGAGTCAGCGAGTGACTCACTGTACGTGTGCTAGGACGGGCCGGCACTTGGCCACGTTCACCCGTGCACCTGGCTCGAGTCTGTACACACTGACCACTGAGTCCCCTCAGGTAGCTGCGTCTGCGTCTACGTCTGGTCAGCTGGCGGCCCCCTGCGAGTGTCGCGCTTTGTCGCACGACACTCTCCTGTGGCACCACCGTCTTGGTCACCCCTCCTTGCCTCGCCTGCGTAGCATGCACTCTCGCTCCCTGGTCTCTGGTCTTCCCAGGTCTCTGCCTGCCCTCCCTCCCTCGCCTGCGCCGCCCTGCATTCCTTGCGTCGAGGGGCGGCAGCGCGCCGCTCCTCACTCCTCCTCGTTTCCTCCCACAGAGGCTCCACTGCAGACGCTCCACCTGGACGTGTGGGGCCCAGCCCGCGTCCAGGGACAGGGCCGCGAGCGGTACTTCCTGCTGGTTGTCGACGACTACACGCGTTACACCACGGTCTTCCCCTTGCAGAGCAAGGGGGACGTCCCTGATGTTTTGATCCCTTGGATCCGCGCTGTTCGTCTCCAGCTCCGCGAGCGGTTCCGGCGGGACTTTCCTGTCCTGCGTCTGCACTCTGACAGAGGTGGTGAGTTCTCCTCTGACCTCTTGGCAGCCTACTGTGCGGAGCACGGCATCACCTAGTCGTTCACGCTTCCGGCCTCTCCACAGCAGAATGGGGTTGCTGAGCGTCGCATTGGCTTAGTCATGGAGGTCGCTCGTACCTCCATGATCCATGCGGCTGCCCCCCATTTCCTGTGGCCGTTTGCGGTCCGGTACGCCGCGCATCAGCTCAACCTCTGACCCCGTGTCTCCTTGCCGGAGACCTCGCCCACACTGCTGTGGACGGGGAAGGTTGGTGATGCGTCGCGTTTCCGGGTCTGGGGTGCTCGTGCCTTTGTCCGCGATACCACCGCGGACAAGCTCTCCGCCCGCGCTGTTCCCTGTGTCTTCCTTGGCTTTGTCCCTGACGCGCCTGGTTGGCAGTTTTACCATCCCACCTCGCGCCGTGTCTTTGCGTCTCAGGACGTCACGTTCGACGAGTCGGTTCCCTTTTACCGTCTCTTCCCCTACCGCACTGCCCCGCTCCCCCCCCCGCCGCTCTTCCTCGCTCCAGGTGCTCCCCAGGTAGACCCCCTCCCCACTCCTGGTCCTGCTCCTTCAGGTGTTTCTCAGGTAGACCCTCCTCCCTTGACTGCACCGGTTGAGGTCACTGGTGACTCAGGTCCTACTGAGGGTGGTCCTTCTCGGGGTGCTACTTCTAGGGGTGCTGAGCCTGGGGGTGCGGAGCCTGGGGGTGCTGAGCCTGGGGGTGCTGAGCCTGAGGGTGCGGAGCTTGAGGGTGTGGAGCCTGGTGGTGCTGAGCCTGAGTGTGAGGGGTCTGGGGGTGCTGAGCTTGGCGGTACTGACGCTGGAGGTTCTGGAGCTACTGAGGGTGCTGGCGCTGGAGGTTCGGGAGCTGCTGGAGGGCCTAGTACTGGTGGCGCTGGAGCTGGAGGTTCTGGAGCTGCTGAGGGTGCTCGTGCTGGAGGTTCTGGAGCTGCTGGAGGTACTGGTGCTGAGGGTACTGACACCGGAGGTTCTGGAGCCGTTGGGGGTGCGGGCGCTGAGGGTTCTGAGTCTGCTGTTGCGCGGTCTCCTTGGAGTAGCCGCCTTCGTCCACGTGTGCCTCTCACCCCACAGCAGCTGCAGGACTGGTACGGTCGCCGTCAGCGTCGCGCTGCTGGAGCTAGGAGTGGTGCTGGTCCTTTGTCTACTGGAGGTGCTGGAGTCGCTGGTTCTGGAGGTGCTCGTGCTGGAGACACTGAGGTTGGAGACCCTGGGACTGGAGGTGCTGGTTCTGGGGGTGCTGCTGCTGGAGACACTGAGGCTGGAGACCCTGGGACTGGAGGGTGTCTCGGCTGCTGGAGACACAGAGGTTGGGACCCTGGGACTCGGCTGGGACTGGAGCTTCTGGAGCTGCTGGAGGTACGGGAGCTGCTGGAGGTACTGGAGCTGCTGGAGGCACTGGAGCTGCTGGAGCTGCCGGTACTGGTGCAGCTGCGCCGACACGACTGTTCTTCGCTCCGCCGTCTCCGTCGTCTCTGCCGCCGCCTGACTCTGCTCTTCGTCAGGTTGTTACTCTCCCGTCGTCTACTGGTCTTCCGTTACAGACTGGCTCACCGCTACCTGCTCCCTCTCCTTACACTGAGCAGACAGGCAGTCCTGCTACGCGTCGTGAGCCTGCGTCGCGTCCTGTCTCGCCTGTTCGTTCTGGTCGTACCGTTCGTCGTGTCGCTCGTGCGCGTCAGCCGGCTGTCCCCAGCGCACACCTTGTTGTCCGTCGTCCTTCCTCTGCTCCGCAGTCTGTTCCTCTGCCGTCTCCCCCTGCGTCCTCTCTGCCTGCCGTTCCGGACCCTGAGTCTGACCGGTTTCGTACTGAGCACCCTACTGTCACGCGTCTCCTAGCCACTGTTGTCATTGACCCGTCGTTTGAGTCTACTGCTGCGTCTGCCTTGGTCGCTGAGCTTGTTGACTTTGCTGCTGCCTGTCGTCTAGACTACGCCGCCAGTCTTGTTGCTGAGTCTGAGTCTGTCTGTCCTCCGTCCGTCGGGGGTGAGTGTGCTCTTAGCACGGACGTCCTTGAGGACAGGCAGGAGGAGTTCCAGTGTCTTGCTGCTGCTTTACCTCATCTTGTGTCCTCGCTACTTGCCCCTGAGGGAGACCCGGATGCACCAGACATCCCGACTCCGCGCTCTTACGCAGAGGCGATAGAGGGTCCCTACTCCTCTCAGTGGCAGGCAGCCATGGACGCAGAGATGGCTTCCTGGAAGTCCACAGGCACCTACGTTGACGAGGTTCCCCCACCTGGGGCGAACATCGTCAGTGGCATGTGGATTTTCAGGGTGAAGCGGCCGCCGGGTTCTCCGCCTGTCTTCAAGGCGCGTTACGTGGCTCGAGGCTTCAGTCAGCGAGAGGGAGTTGACTTCTTCCAGACCTTCTCCCCCACCCCGAAGATGACCACTCTTCGGGTGCTGCTGCATGTTGCTGCTCACCGTGACTACGAGCTTCACTCTCTTGACTTCAGCACAGCTTTCTTGCAAGGCAGCCTGCACGAGGAGATCTGGCTGCGCCGCCCCCCGGGCTTCACTGGGTCGTTCCCTCCTGGCACCCAGTGGAGCCTCCGGCGGCCGGTCTACGGTCTCCGCCAGGCGCCACATGAGTGGCACGACACACTGAGGACTACGCTTGCGGCTCTTGGGTTCGCGCCTTCTACTGCTGACCCGTCGCTGTTTCTGCGCACCGACACTTCACTGCCGCCGTTCTACATCCTCGTGTACGTCGACGACTTGGTTTTTGCCACTGCTGACACTGAGGCTCTCGCCCACGTGAAGTCGGAGCTGCAGAAGAGACACACGTGCACAGACTTGGGTGAGCTGCGCAGCTACCTTGGCTTGCAGATCACCCGGGACAGAGCACGCCGCACCATCACCTTGACTCAGTCACACATGGTGCAGCAGGTCCTTCAGCGCTTCGGCTTCACCTGGTCTTCAGCACAGGCCACTCCTCTGGCTACAGGTCACACGCTCTCAGCTCCACCTTCGGACGAGTCCGTAGAGCCGAGTGGTTCTTACCCAGAGCTAGTCGGCTGCCTCATGTACCTGATGACTTGCACTCGACCTGACCTCTTGGTCTTCTGGCTCGCTACGTGGCTCCTGGTCGGCACCGACCTGAGCACATGGCTGCTGCTAAGAGGGTACTGCGCTACTTGTGCAGCACATCAGGCATGGGGCTAGTGCTTGGAGGGACGAGCCCAGTTGTCCTCACTGGGCACTCAGACGCTTCTTGGGTTGACGACCAGGCTACTCAGCGGTCGTCACAGGGTTACACCTTCAGCCTTGGCTCTGGTTCAGTTTCGTGGCGTTCTACACGCTCGTCTTCAGTTCTCAGCTCCAGTTGTGAGGCTGAGATCTACGCCACAGCCATGGCTGCACAGGAGTTACGCTGGCTCACCTACCTGCTGACTGACTTGGGAGAGCAGCCTCGTTCTCCTCCAGTGCTGTACGTCGACAACAAGGCCGCCATTGCCTTGTGTGAGGAGCACAGACTGGAGCACAGAACGAAGCACATTGCTCTACGTTACTTCCTGGCTCGAGAGTTGCAGCAGCGAGGCCAGCTTCGTCTTCGTCACGTGGCCACTCGGGCCAACACTGCTGATATATTCACCAAGGCACTTCCGTCTGGTGATCATCAGCGCTTTTGTACCCTGTTAGGCCTTGTGCCTACGTTTCCACACTTGCTGTAGTCTCTGTTTGTACTGTGATCTATATATATACATGCATGCCTGCTCTTGCTAGGTAGTGATCACTGTGATGCTATTGTTGCATACAATCTCTGCATGTGGACTGGCCTTGTGGCCCTTTGCTTGTGCTCAGAATGTGTGGTGACGTTGAGATCCACCCTGAGCTTGCTTTGCTTCTCTTGACTGGTCGTTTGACCCCTTGTTCTCCCCCACTTTGCCTATGGGGGTGTGTCAAACATATATGCTGCATATTGTCTAGGCTGTAGTGGGGTAGCCCATATGGGGTACAGCCCAATTAGGGTTTACTACTTGTACTCCTGCATGCTGCTAGTTCATCCATTCCTGCTGCTAGATTCTGACACGCGGCCCTCGCTGCCCCGTCGCGACGCCCTGGGGAGCCGCGCGCGAACCCCCGCTACCCCGTCGCGACGCCCTAGGAGCCGCGCGCGACACCGCTGCCCCGCAGCCACGTGACCTGGTAGAAGAAAAACGCTCGCTGCGAGCGCTTCTAGCCTCAAAACACGCTAGGATCCGCACATGTGCAGGAAGTGCAGCGGGCACTCTTCATTCTCAAGGGCCGATGACCAATGATGCTCGCAACCCTTCCACGCCCTTGCTGGCTTGGTAAGAGGCCTAGACAAGCGCAGCCACGTGACCTGGTAGAAGAAAAACGCTCAGAACGAGCGATTCTAGCCTCAAAACACGTAGGATCCGCACATGTGGAGGAAGTGCAGCGGGCGCTCTTCATTCTCAAGGGCCGATGTCCAATGATGCTCGCAACCCTTCCACGCCCTTGCTGGCTTCGCAAGAGGCCTAGACAAGCGTAGCCACGTGACTTGGTGGAAGAAAAACGCTCACTGGGAGCGCTTCTAGCCTCAAAACGCGCTAGGATCCGCACATGTGGAGGAAGTGCAGCAGGCGCTCTTGGGCCGATGACCAATGATGCTCGCAACCCTTCCACGCCCTTGCTGGCTTGGCAAGAGGCCTAGACAAGCGCAGCCACGTGACCTGGTAGAAGAAAAACGCTAACTGCGAGCGCTTCTAGCCTCAAAACGCGCTAGGATCCGCACATGTGCAGGAAGTGCAGCGGGCGCTCTTCATTCTCAAGGGCCGGTGACCAATGATGCTCGCAACCCTTCCACGCCCTTGCTGGCTTGGCAAGAGGCCTAGACAAGCGCGGCCACGTGACCTGGTAGAAGAAAAACGCTCAGAACGAGCGCTTCTACCCTCAAAACGCGCTAGGATCCGCACATGTGGAGGAAGTGCAGCGGGCGCTCTTCATTTTCAAGGGCCGATGACCAATGATGCTCGCAACCCTTCCACGTCCTTGCTGGCTTGGCAAGAGGCCTAGACAAGTGCAGCCACATGACCTGGTAGAAGAAAAACGCTCAGAACGAGCGATTCTAGCCTCAAAACGGGCTAGGATCCGCACATGTGGAGGAAGTGCAGCGGGCGCTCTTCATTCTCAAGAGCCGATGACCAATGATGCTCGTAACCCTTCCACGCCCTTGCTGACTTGGCAAGAGGCCTAGACAAGCGCAGCCACGTGACCTGGTAGAAGAAAAACACTCACTGCGAGCGCTTCTAGCCTCAAAACGCGGTAGGATCCGCACATGTGGAGGAAGTGCAGCGGGCGCTCTTCATTCTCAAGGGCCGATGACCAATGATGCTCGCACCCTTTCCACGCCCTTGCTTGCTTGGCAAGAGGCCTAGACAAGCGCAACCACTCGACTTGGTGGAAGAAAAACGCTCAGAACGAGCGATTCTAGCCTCAAAACGCGCTAGGATCCGCACATGTGGAGGAAGTGCAGCGGGCGCTCTTCATTCTCAAGGGGCGATGACCAATGATGCTCGCAACCCTTCCACGCCCTTGCTGGCTTGGCAAGAGGCCTAGTCAAGCGCAGCCACGTGACCTGGTAGAAAAAAAACGCTCACTGCGAGCGATTCTAGCCTCAAAACACGCTAGGATCCGCACATGTGGAGGAAGTGCAGCGGGCACTCTTCATTCTCAAGGGCCGATGACTAATGATGCTCGCAACCCTTCCACGCCCTTGCTGGCTTGGCTAGAGGCCTAGACAAGCGCAGCCACGTGACCTGGTAGAAGAAAAACGCTCAGAACGAGCGCTTCTAGCCTCAAAACGCGCTAGGATCCGCACATGTGGAGGAAGTGCAGCGGGCGCTCTTCATTTTCAAGGGCCGATGACCAATGATGCTCGCAACCCTTCCACGTCCTTGCTGGCTTGGCAAGAGGCCTAGACAAGCGCAGCCACATGACCTGGTAGAAGAAAAACGCTCAGAACGAGCGATTCTAGCCTCAAAACGCGCTAGGATCCGCACATGTTGAGGAAGTGCAGCGGGCGCTCTTCATTCTCAAGGGACGATGACCAATGATGCTCGCAACCCTTCCACGCCCTTGCTGGCTTGGCAAGAGGCCTAGACAAGCGTAGCCACGTGACCTGGTAGAAGAAAAACACTCACTGCGAGCGCTTCTAGCCTCAAAACGCGGTAGGATCCGCACATGTGGAGGAAGTGCAACGGGCGCTCTTCATTCTCAAGGGCCGATGACCAATGATGCTCGCAACCTTTCCACGCCCTTGCTGGCTTGGCAAGAGGCCTAGACAAGTGCAACCACTCGACTTGGTGGAAGAAAAACGCTTACTGCGAGCGCTTCTAGCCTCAAAACGCGCTGGGATCTCCACATACTGAGGAAGTGCAGCGGGCGCTCTTCATTCTCAAGGGCCGATGACCAATGATGCTCGCAACCCTTCCACGCCCTTGCTGACTTGGCAAGAGGCCTAGACAAGCGCAGCCATGTGACTTGGTGGAAGAAAAATGCTCACTACGAGCACTTCTAGCCTCAAAACGCGCTAGGATCTGCACATGTTGAGGAAGTGCAGCGGGCGCTCTTCATTCTCAAGGGCCGATGACCAATGATGCTCGCAACCCTTCCACGCTCTTGCTGGCTTGGCAAGAGGCCTAGACAAGCGCAGCCACGTGACTTGGTGGAAGAAAAACGCTCACTGCGTGCGCTTCTAGCCTCAAAACGCGCTAGGATCCGCATATGTGGCGGAATTGCAGCGGGCGCTCTTCATTCTCAAGGGCCGATGACCTATGATGCTCGCAACCCTTCCACGCCCTTGCTGGCTTGGCAAGAGGCCTAGACAAGCGCAGCCGCGTGACCTGGTGGAAGAAAAACGCTCACTGCGAGCGCTTCTAGCCTCATAACGCGCTAGGATCCGCACCTGTGCAGGAAGTACAGTGGGCACTCTTCATTCTCAAGGGCCGATGACCAATGATGCTCGCAACCCTTCCACGCCCTTGCTGGCTTGGCAAGAGGCCTAGACAAGCGCAGCCACGTAACCTGGTAGAAGAAAAACGCTCAGAACGAGCGCTTCTAGCCTCAAAACGCGCTAGGATCCCCACATGTGGAGGAAGTGCAGCGGGCGCTCTTCATTCTCAAGGGCTGATGACCAATGATGCTCGCAACCCTTCCACGCCTTTGCTGGCTTGGCAAGAGGCCTAGACAAGCACAGCCACGTGACCTGGTGGAAGAAAACGCTCACTGCGAGCGCTTCTAACCTCAAAACGCACTAGGATACACACATGTGCAGGAAGTGCAGCGGGCGCTTTTCATTCTCAAGGGCCGATGACCAATGATGCTAGCAACCCTTCCACGCCCTTGCTGGCTTGGCAAGGGGCCTAGACAAGCGCAGCCACGTGACCTGGTAGAAACGCTCACTGCGAGCGCTTCTAGCCTCAAAATGCGCTAGGATCCGCTCATGTGCAGGAAGAGAAGCGGACGCGATTCATTCTCAAGGGCCGATGACCAATGATGCTTGCAATTCTTCCACACCCTTGCTGGCTTGGCAAGAGGCCTAGACAAGCACAGCCACCTGACCTGGGAGAAGAAGAACGCTCACTGCGAGCGCTTCTAACCTCAAAACGCGCTAGGATCCACACATGTGCAGGAAGTGCAGCGGGCGCTCTTCATTCTCAAGGGCCGATGACCAATGATGCTAGCAACCCTTCCACGCCCTTGCTGGCTTGGCAAGAGGCCTAGACAAGCGCAGCCACGTGACCTGGTAGAAGAAAAACGCTCACTGCGAGCGCTTCTAGCCTCAAAACGCGCTAGGATCCCCACATGTGGAGGAAGTGCAGCGGGCGCTCTTCATTCTCAAGGGCCGATGACCAATGATGCTCGCAACCCTTCCACGCCCTTACTGGCTTGGCAAGAGGCCTAGACAAGCACAGCCAAGTGACGTGGTAGAAGAACGCTCACTGCGAGCGCTTCTAACCTCAAAACGCGCTAGGATCCACACATGTGCAGGAAGTGCAGCGGGCGCTCTTCATTCTCAAGGGCCGATGACCAATGATGCTAGCAACCCTTCCACGCCCTTGTTGGCTTGGCAAGAGGCCTAGACAAGCGCAGCCACGTGACCTGGTAGAAGAAAAACGCTCACTACGAGCGCTTCTAGCCTCAAAACGCGCTAGGATCCGCACATGTGGAGGAAGTGCAGCGGGCACTCTTCATTCTCAAGGGCCGATGACCAATGATGCTCGCAACCCTTCTACGCCCTTGCTGGCTTGGCAAGAGGCCTAGACAAGCGCAGCCACGTGACCTGGTAGAATAAAAACGCTCACTGCGAGCGCTTCTAGCCTCAAAACGCGCTAGGATCCACACATGTGGAGGAAGTGCAGCGGGCGCTCTTCATTCTCAAGGGCCGATGACCAATGATGCTAGCAACCCTTCCACGCCCTTGGTGGCTTGGCAAGAGGCCTAGACAAGCGCAGCCACGTGACCTGGTAGAAGAAAAACGCTCACTGCGAGCGCTTCTAGCCTCAAAACGCGCTAGGATCCGCACATGTGGAGGAAGTGCAGCGGGCGCTCTTCATTCTCAAGGGCCAATGACCAATGATGCTCGCAACCCCTCCACGCCCTTGCTGGCTTGGCAAGAGGCCTAGACAAGTGCAGCCACGTGACCTGGTAGTCTAAAAACGCTCACTGCAAGCGCTTCTAGCCTCAAAACGCGCTAGGATCCACACATGTGGAGGAAGTGCAGCGAGCGCTCTTCATTCTCAAGGGCCGATGACCAATGATGCTAGCAACCCTTCCACGCCCTTGTTGGCTTGGCAAGAGGCCTAGACAAGGACACCGACGTGACCTGGTAGAAGAAAAACGCTCACTTCGAGCGCTTCTAGCCTCAAAACGCGCTAGGATCCACACATGTGGAGGAACTGCAGCGGGCGCTCTTCATTCTCAAGGGCCGATGACCAATGATGCTAGCAACCCTTCCACGCCCTTGCTGGCTTGGCAAGAGGCCTAGAGAAGCGCAGCCACGTGACCTGGTAGAAGAAAAACGCTCACTGCAAGCGCTTCTAGCCTCAAAACGCGCTAGGATCCACACATGTGGAGGAAGTGCAGCAGGCACTTTTCATTCTCAAGGGCCGATGACCATTGATGCTCGCAACCCTTCCACGCCCTTGCTGGCTTGGCAAGAGGCCTAGACAAGCGCAGCCACGTGACCTGGTAGAAGAAAAACGCTCACTGCGAGCGCTTCTAGCTTCAAAACGCGCTAGGATCCACACATGTGGAGGAAGTGCAGCGGGCGCTCTTCATTCTCAAGGGCCGATGACCAATGATGCTAGCAACCCTCCCACGCCCTTGCTGGCTTGGCAAGGGGCCTAGACAAGCGCAGCCACGTGACCTGGTAGAAGAAAAACGCTCACTGCAAGCGCTTCTAGCCTCAAAACGCGCTAGGATCCGCACATGTGGAGGAAGTGCAGCAGGCGCTCTTCATTCTCAAGGGCCGATGACCAATGATGCTCGCAACCCTTCCACGCCCTTGTTGGCTTGGCAAGAGGCCTAGACAAGCGCAGCCACGTGACCTGGTAGAAGAAAAGCGCTCACTGCGAGCGCTTCTAGCCTCAAAAAGCGCTAGGATCCGCACATGTGGAGGAAGTGCAGCGGGCGCTCTTCATTCTCAAGGGCCGATGACCAATGATGCTAGCAACCCTTCCACGCCCTTGCTGGCTTGGCAAGAGGCCTAGACAAGCGCAGCTACGTGACCTGGTAGAAGAAAAACGATCACTGCGAGCGCTTCTAGCCTCAAAACGCGCTAGGATCCACACATGTGGAGGAAGTGCAGCGGGCGCTCTTCATTCTCAAGGGCCGATGACCAATGATGCTCGCAACCATTCCACGCCCTTGCTGGCTTGGCAAGAGGCCTAGACAAGCGCAGGCACGTGACCTGGTAGAAGAAAAACGCTCACTGCGAGCGCTTCTAGCCTCAAAACGCGCTAGGATCCACACATGTGCAGGAAGTGCAGCGGGCGCTCTTCATTCTCAAGGGCCGATGACCAATGATGCTCGCAACCATTCCACGCCCTTGCTGGCTTGGCAAGAGGCCTAGACAAGCGCAGGCACGTGACCTGGTAGAAGAAAAACGCTCACTGCGAGCGCTTCTAGCCTCAAAACGCGCTAGGATCCACACATGTGCAGGAAGTGCATCGGGCGCTCTTCATTCTCAAGGGCCGATGACCAATGATGCTCGCAACCTTTCCACGCCCTTGTTGGCTTGGCAAGAGGCCTAGACAAGCGCAGGCACGTGACCTGGTAGAAGAAAAACGCTCACTGCGAGCGATTCTAGCCTCAAAACGCACTAGGATCCGCACATGTGCAGGAAGTGCATCGGGCGCTCTTCATTCTCAAGGGCCGATGACGAATGATGCTAGCAACCTTTCCACGCCCTTGCTGGCTTGGCAAGATGCCTAGACAAGCGCAGCCACGTGACCTGGTAGAAGAAAAACGCTCACTGCGAGCGATTCTAGCCTCAAAACGCGCTAGGATCCGCACATGTGGAGGAAGTGCATCGGGCGCTCTTCATTCTCAAGGGCCGATGACGAATGATGCTAGCAACCTTTCCACGCCCTTGCTGGCTTGGCAAGAGGCCTAGACAAGCGCAGCCACGTGACCTGGTAGAAGAAAAACGCTCACTGCGAGCGCTTCTAGCCTCAAAACGCGCTAGGATCCACACATGTGGAGGAAGTGCAGCGGGCGCTCTTCATTCTCAAGGGCCGATGACCAATGATGCTAGCAACCCTTCCACGCCCTTGCTGGCTTGGCAAGAGGCCTAAACAAGCGCAGCCACGTGACCTGGTAGAAGAAAAACGCTCACTGCAAGCGCTTCTAGCCTCAAAACGCGCTAGGATCCGCACATGCGGAGGAAGTGCAGCGGGCGCTCTTCATTCTCAAGGGCCGATGACCAATGATGCTCGCAACCCTTCCACGCCCTTGCTGGCTTAGCAAGAGGCCTAGACAAGCGCAGCCACGTGACCTGGTAGAAGAAAAACGCTCACTGCGAGCGCTTCTAGCCTTAAAACGCGCTAGGATCCGCACATGCGGAGGAAGTGCAGCGGGCGCTCTTCATTCTCAAGGGCCGATGACCAATGATGCTAGCAACCCTTCCACGCCCTTTCTGGCTTGGCAAAAGGCCTAGACAAGCGCAGCCACGTGACCTGGTAGAAGAAAAGCGCTCACTGCGAGCGCTTCTAGCCTCAAAACGCGCTAGGATCCGCACATGCGGAGGAAGTGCAGCGGGCGCTCTTCTTTCTCAAGGGCCGATGACCAATGATGCTAGCAACCCTTCCACGCCCTTGCTGGCTTGGCAAGAGGCCTAGACAAGCGCAGCCACGTGACATGGTAGAAGAAAAACGATCACTGCGAGCGCTTCTAGCCTCAAAACGCGCTAGGATCCACACATGTGGAGGAAGTGCAGCGGGCGCTCTTCATTCTCAAGGGCCGATGACCAATGATGCTCGCAACCATTCCACGCCCTTGCAGGCTTGGCAAGAGGCCTAGACAAGCGCAGCCACGTGACATGGTAGAAGAAAAACGCTCACTCCGAGCGCTTCTAGCCTCAAAACGCGCTAGGATCCACACATGTGCAGGAAGTGCAGCGGGCGCTCTTCATTCTCAAGGGCCGATGACCAATGATGCTCGCAACCTTTCCACGCCCTTGCTGGCTTGGCAAGAGGCCTAGACAAGCGCAGCCACGTGACCTGGTAGAAAAAAAACGCTCACTGCGAGCGCTTCTAGCCTCAAAATGCGCTAGGATCCGCACATGTGCAGGAAGTGCATCGGGCGCTCTTCATTCTCAAGGGCCGATGACGAATGATGCTAGCAACCTTTCCACGCCCTTGCTGGCTTGGCAAGATGCCTAGACAAGCGCAGCCACGTGACCTGGTAGAAGAAAAACGCTCACTGCGAGCGATTCTAGCCTCAAAATGCGCTAGGATCCGCACATGTGGAGGAAGTGCATCGGGCGCTCTTCATTCTCAAGGGCCGATGACGAATGATGCTAGCAACCTTTCCACGCCCTTGCTGGCTTGGCAAGATGCCTAGACAAGCGCAGCCACGTGACCTGGTAGAAGAAAAACGCTCACTGCGAGCGCTTCTAGCCTCAAAACGCGCTAGGATCCGCACATGTGGAGGAAGTGCAACGGGCGCTCTTCATTTTCAAGGGCCGATGACCAATGATGCTAGCAACCTTTCCACGCCCTTGCTGGCTTGGCAAGAGGCCTAGACAAGCGCAGCCACGTGACCTGGTAGAAGAAAAACGCTCACTGCGAGCGCTTCTAGCCTCAAAACGCGCTAGGATCCACACATGTGGAGGAACTGCAGCGGGCGCTCTTCATTCTCAAGGGCCGATGACCAATGATGCTCGCAACCCTCCCACGCCCTTGCTGGCTTGGCAAGAGGCCTAGAGAAGCGCAGCCACGTGACCTGGTAGAAGAAAAACGCTCACTGCGAGCGCTTCTAGCCTCAAAACGCGCTAGGATCCGCACATGTGGAGGAAGTGCAGCGGGCGCTCTTCATTCTCAAGGGCCGATGACCAATGATGCTCGCAACCCTCCCACGCCCTTGCTGGCTTGGCAAGAGGCCTAGACAAGCGCAGCCACGTGACCTGGTAGAAGAAAAACGCCCACTGCGAGCGCTTCTAGCCTCAAAACGCGCTAGGATCCGCACATGTGGAGGAAGTGCAGCGGGCGCTCTTCATTCTCAAGGGCCGATGACCAATGATGCTCGCAACCCTCCCACGCCCTTGCTGGCTTGGCAAGAGGCCTAGACAAGCGCAGCCACGTGACCTGGTAGAAGAAAAACGCTCACTGCGAGCGTTTCTAGCCTCAAAACGCGCTAGGATCCGCACATGTGGAGGAACTGCAGCGGGCGCTCTTCATTCTCAAGGGCCGATGACCAATGATGCTCGCAACCCTTCCACGCCCTTGCTGGCTTGGCAAGAGGCCTAGACAAGCGCAGCCACGTGGCCTGGTAGAAGAAAAACGCCCACTGCGAGCGCTTCTAGCCTCAAAATGCGCTAGGATCCGCACATGTGGAGGAACTGCAGCGGGCGCTCTTCATTTTCAAGGGCCGATGACCAATGATGCTAGCAACCCTTCCACGCCCTTGCTGGCTTGGCAAGAGGCCTAGACAAGCGCAGCCACGTGGCCTGGTAGAAGAAAAACGCTCACTGCGAGTGCTTCTAGCCTCAAAACGCGCTAGGATCCGCACATGTGGAGGAACTGCAGCGGGCGCTCTTCATTTTCAAGGGCCGATGACCAATGATGCTAGCAACCCTCCCACGCCCTTGCTGGCTTGGCAAGAGGCCTAGACAAGCGCAGCCACGTGACCTGGTAGAAGAAAAACGCTCACTGCGAGCGCTTCTAGCCTCAAAACGCGCTAGGATCCACACATGTGGAGGAAGTGCAGCGGGCGCTCTTCATTCTCAAGGGCCGATGACCAATGATGCTAGCAACCCTTCCACGCCCTTGCTGGCTTGGCAAGAGGCCTAGAAAAGCGCAGCCACGTGACCTGGTAGAAGAAAAACGCCCACTGCGAGCGCTTCTAGCCTCAAAATGCGCTAGGATCCCCACATGTGGAGGAAGTGCAGCGGGCGCTCATCATTCTCAAGGGCCGATGACCAATGATGCTAGCAACCCTTCCACGCCCTTGCTGGCTTGGCAAGAGGCCTAGACAAGCGCAGCCACGTGACCTGGTAGAAGAAAAACGCTCACTGCGAGTGCTTCTAGCCTCAAAATGCGCTAGGATCCGCACATGTGCATGAAGTGCAGCGGGCGCTCTTCATTCTCAAGGGCCGATGACCAATGATGCTAGCAACCCTCCCACGCCCTTGCTGGCTTGGCAAGAGGCCTAGACAAGCGCAGCCACGTGACCTGGTAGAAGAAAAACGCTCACTTCGAGCGCTTCTAGCCTCAAAACGCGCTAGGATCCGCACATGTGGAGGAAGTGCAGCGGGCGCTCTTCATTCTAAAGGGCCGATGACGAATGATGCTAGCAACCCTTCCACGCCCTTGCTGGCTTGGCAAGAGGCCTAGACAAGCGCAGCCACGTGACCTGGTAGAAGAAAAACGCTCACTGCGAGCGCTTCTAGCCTCAAAACGCGCTAGGATCCGCACATGTGGAGGAAGTGCAGCGGGCGCTCTTCATTCTCAAGGGCCGATGACCAATGATGCTCGCAACCCTCCCACGCCCTTGCCGGCTTGGCAAGAGGCCTAGACAAGCGCAGCCACGTGACCTGGTAGAAGAAAAACGCTCACTGCGAGCGCTTCTAGCCTCAAAACGCGCTAGGATCCACACATGTGCAGGAAGTGCAGCGGGCGCTCTTCATTCTCAAGGGCCGATGACCAATGATGCTCGCAACCATTCCACGCCCTTGCTGGCTTGGCAAGAGGCCTAGACAAGCGCAGCCACGTGACCTGGTAGAAGAAAAACGCCCACTGCGAGCGCTTCTAGCTTCAAAACGCGCTAGGATCCGCACATGTGGAGGAAGTGCAGCTGGCGCTCTTCATTCTCAAGGGCCGATGACCAATGATGCTAGCAACCCTCCCACGCCCTTGCTGGCTTGGCAAGAGGCCTAGAAAAGCGCAGCCACGTGACCTGGTAGAAGAAAAACGCCCACTGCGAGCGCTTCTAGCCTCAAAACGCGCTAGGATCTACACGTGTGGAGGAAGTGCAGCGGGCGCTCTTCATTCTCAAGGGCCGATGACCAATGATGCTAGCAACCCTCCCACGCCCTTGCTGGCTTGGCAAGAGGCCTAGACAAGCGCAGCCACGTGATCTGGTAGAAGAAAAACGCTCACTGCGGGCGCTTCTAGCCTCAAAACGCGCTAGGATCTACACGTGTGGAGGAAGTGCAGCGGGCGCTCTTCATTCTCAAGTGCCGATGACCAATGATGCTCGCAACCCTCCCACGCCCTTGCTGGCTTGGCAAGAGGCCTAGACAAGCGCAGCCACGTGATTTGGTAGAAGAAAAACGCTCACTGCGGGCGCTTCTAGCCTCAAAACGCGCTAGGATCCGCACGTGTGGAGGAAGTGCAGCGGGCGCTCTTCATTCTCAAGGGCCGACGACCAATGATGCTCGCAACTCTTCCACGCCCTTGCTGGCTTGGCAAGAGGCCTAGACAAGCGCAGCCACGTGACCTGGTAGAAGAAAAACGCTCACTGCGAGCGCTTCTAGCCTCAAAACGCGCTAGGATCCGCACATGTGGAGGGAGTGCAGCGGGCGCTCTTCATTCTCAAGGGCCGATGACGAATGATGCTAGCAACCCTTCCACGCCCTTGCTAGCTTGGCAAGAGGCCTAGACAAGCGCAGCCACGTGACCTGGTAGAAGAAAAACGCTCACTGCGAGCGCTTCTAGCCTCACATGTGGAGGAAGTGCAGCGGGCGCTCTTCATTCTCAAGGGCCGACGACCAATGATGCTCGCAACCCTTCCAAGCCCTTGCTGGCTTGGCAAGAGGCCTAGACAAGCGCAGCCACGTAACCTGGTAGAAGAAAAACGCTCACTGCGAGCGCTTCTAGCCTCAAAACGCCAATTGGGGGGAAGGAAGTGCCGCTTTGGTGGTGCTGGGGGGAAGGAAAAAAAACGCCAATTCACGACGGCAGCAGCGGCTACGGGATGCAAGGGAGCCGACGTGGCAGAGGACGTGGCTTTGGTGGTGCTGGGCGCGGTGCAAAGAAGGACGACGACTCCAACGACCAACAAGGAGGTACCGGTTGGGGTCGCGGTGCAAAATCTGGACGTGGGGGCAAATCGGGTGCTGGTGGCAAAATGAAAGGGAGTTGCTGGTATTGTGAGAAGGAGGGGCACCCCTGGTTTTTGTGCTATAAGAAACCTGATGGATGGACCCCCCAGAATTGTCACCAGGATGGCGGCGCGCGGAGGAACCAGAAGAATGGTGCGAACATGGTCGCTGATTCGTCCGACAACAACCCGAAGGGCAACGGCAGTGCGGAGAAGAAGAAGGAGCGCTCCGCGGGCCAATTCTTTCATGTGGGAGACAAGGGGGAGCAAGGAGACGCATCTGCCAAGGTTGGAGCAGAGCTGCACCCCCTGGACTTTTGGGTGTTGGACACGGGTGCTGCTTGGACGATGACGCGCGCAAGGACCCGCCGGACAACGTACGCGCTGCACCGATCAATGAGGTGTGCTCCGCCTCTGGACACATGTTGAAGGTGGCTGGTGCGGGACGAGCTGCGTTTAAGGGAGCGGATGGCAAGCCGGTGGTGCTGCACGACGTTCTCCTCGTCCCCGACCTGAAGGCCAACCTTATCTCGCTCCGTAAGCTTGGCAAGGCTGGGGTGAACACTAACACGGATGGGGCTCGCACGTACAAGGGGCAGCTGGGCAATCGGGTGCTTGGGGATCTGCATGAGAGTAAGGACGTGTACAGATCCATGTGGAAGCTGCCGGCGTTGTCGTGACACAGTGGGGGGCAGGCTGGAGAGGGGTCTGCATCCCAGGGGGAGTGCAACGCTGTTGGAGGTGTTGGTGTGAAAGTGTCGGCCAGATCTGGGGAAACGAATGGGCAACAGCACACCGACGCTTGGGGCATGTGGCAATGCCTTTGTTGAAGCAGCCGAAGAAAGTTGGAGCCGTTAAGGGCTTGAAGCTGAACGGACAGCCACCTGATGAGAACTGTGAAACTTGCCTACATTCAAAGTTTATCTGTTTCCCTTTTCATAGTGTGGCTGGCAGGAGCAAGAAGCCGTTGGAGCTGGTCCACATGGACTTGGTGGGGCAGCTGCTGGTGGTGCAAGGGCACAAGGGGGAGCGGTATTTTCTTACAATTGTGGATGATTGGAGCAGACTCATGTGGGCGTATCCGCTGAAGCAGAAGGACCACGCTGCCTCCACGATACGGGATGATTGGCTGCCATTTGTGGAGAAGCAGGCGGAGTATGTAGTGAAGCGGATTAGGACAGACCGGGGTGGTGAGTTCCTTGGAGCTGAAATGACAGCCTGGCTCAAGAAGCAGGGCATCCAGAGGGAGCTGGCCATCGCTTATAACCCACAGTCCAACAGCGTAGCAGAACGGGCGAAACGGACTTTTCTAGAGACAGCTAGGGCGCTGCTCATAGAATCTGGGCATGGAAACTTTATGTGGCCTCACGCTGTCCAGCACGCGACCGTCGCTAGGAACAGGGTACTCACCAAGGTTGGTAATGACTCGTGGGTGCCGTTGGAGAGGTGGCTTGGGAGGAAGCCGCCGGTGGACATGCTGAGGGTGTTTGGTTGCATGGCAGTCGCCCATGTCCCCAAGACCTACCGCAGTAAGTTGGGGGCGAGTGCAATCTGGTGTGTGCATTTGGGGCTGGCTGCTGAAAGCAAGGGATGGCTGCTGTAGGAACCATCCTGTTGGTGTGAGGGCCTAATAAACTCAAGCTATTAAGACTTTATCAAACTTAACACCTCTCCTCGGGGTCACCTCCAAGGGTCCTTGGGTGCCTGGTACAAGACCAGCCCCTATCCTCAGGTCCGAGTTTGTAGAGAGAGGAACCAAGAATGACTTAGCCAAAATAACAAGAGTACCTTGACTGCGCGCAGCGTGCCGTGCAGATCGTCGATTGGAATAAGCTGAAAGTTTGCTATATCGAAGCTCGCTTCAAGAGCTTTAGAATGAGCCAATTTGCCTTGCGAAAAGTTATGCCATTACGAAGTTATGGCTCGGACAGCGTTTGCCTAGCGTTGGAGTGCTAGCGTACTAGCGTTGACTCTGGTAGCATTCCGCCGTCGAACCGCGTAGAAACGAAATTCCAGCAAGGAAGGAATCCGCTTGAATCAACTGACTATATCCAGGTACAAACAGAGAACGAATAACTAGTTCTAGCTAGCAAGGACCTTGGGAATTAACCTGGGAACAACCAGGGATGATCCCAAAAAATTCCAAGCAACACAACCAACCTGGCTGGACAAAATAGCAAGTGGTAGGTTGGTAAATAACCTCTGGTTCTGTTTTTCCAACCTGGGAAAACAACAACCAGGTTCAGGTTCAAAAAACAGAACCTGTTTTGTCTTTGCCCAACCAGCCAAATGCTGGTTCTGCTGGTTTCCCTTGGCCTTGTAGCATGCAGATACAGACAAACAACATCCAACCTTCACCTCAATTGTACCTCTATGCCTGCCCTGCTACACTATAGTCAACCAAACAATACAGTACAATTTCGAGTTGGATAGAACTGAATCTGCGCAATCAACTCAACCAAACTGCAAAGCTTCCATCTTGGGTTCCTTTGCGAGCTCGTCCTTTCTGCTTGCACTGTTCATAGCGTGTACAAGGTTGTGCCGAAGCGCACATTGCTCGAGTGCCTGCAAATGCTTCAAGCGAAAATTGTGAAAGCAAACAAACACACGAACACACCATTCACATGCAAATGCATTCGCACATGCATACTCGTACAAACAGACGACAGGATGTCGTGAAAAGTCATTTTGCACCCAACACATCCAAGGGTGTGTTGTTTTACAACAGGGATGTGAAATTCATTGAGGGCATGATGTATGGGAGCTGGGAGAAACATCAAGAGGCAAGGGTGTCCCAGCAGATGGAGCAGATCACCATGCAGCTGGACCTGACTCCTAATGTGTGGGAGGAGGGAGAGGAGGCAGCTGCGGGGAATGGTGATGGAGAAAAAGTACAGGAGGCACCTGCTGGTGGAGGACAGGCTGGCGATAGCACCAATGAAGCTGCTGGATCCGAGGGAGGAAAGAAGCACCGAGCAGGGGAAAGCTAAGAAGCCGAAGGGTGTCGTTATAAAGGGATGGGAGACACCCGTCTCCAGGCCAGGACGTACCCGTATGGCTACTAAGAAGCTGACTGCAGGATCAGGTGTAGCAGAGCAGCAGCTTAGGAACGAGGAGGCAATGCTGATTCTACCTCATGGCTATGACCTGGATGAAGAGGATGAACCTGCGTACTGTTTTCTTGCCCCTGCACTAGAGGAACCAGCTAGCATAGAGGAGGCATTAGCTGGACCAGATAGGGAGAAGTGGCTGGTTTCTAGGGATGCTGAGTACCAGAGCCTGCTAGAGAATGGGACATGGGATCTGGTGGTGCTGCCTGAGGGGAAGAAAGCCGTACAGTGCAAGTGGGTGCTAAGGATCAAGACCGATGACAAGGGACAGGTCACCATCTACAAGAGTAGGCTGGTGGCTAAAGGGTTTATGCAGAAGGAGAAGCAGGACTTCAACGAGATCTTTGCTCCCACTGCCAAACCCCCTACCCTCCGTGTCTTGTTGGCAGATGCAGCTGTTAGTGGGAAATTCATTATTCAGATGGATATATCAACGGCATTTGTCAAAGGGATTTTAGATAAGGATGTGTACATGACGCAGCCTCCTAGGTATGAGGATGGTACGTGCAGAGTGTGCAAGCTGAAAAAAGTATATTTACGGCTTGAAGCAGGCGCCACGCTGCTGGTACCAGAAGTTGGCAGTGTTGGTGTAAGGGCCTAATAAACTCAAGCTATTAGGACTTAATCAAACTTAAAACCTCTCCTCGGGGTCACCTCCAAGGGTCCCTGGGTGCCTGGTACAAGACCAGCCCCTATCCTCGGGTCCGAGTTTGTAGAGAGAGGGATCAAGAAGGACTTAGTCAAAACAGCAAGAGTACCTTGAACGTCGCGCAGCGTGCCGTGCAGACCGTCGATCGGATTAAGCTGAGAATTCGCTATATCGAAGCTCGCTCCAAGAGCTTTAAAATGAGCCAAGTTGCCTCGCGAAAAGTTCTGCCATTACGAAGTTATGGCTCAGACGGTGTTTGCCTAGCATTAGAGTGCTAGCGTACTAGCGTTGACTCGGGTAGCATTCCGCCAACGAACCGCGTAGAAACGAAATTCCAGCGAGGAAGGAATTCGCATGAATCAATTTTACTATATTCAGGTACAAACAGAGAAGGATTAAATAGTTCTAGCTAGCAAGGACCTTGGGAATCAACCTGGGAACAACCAGGGATGATCCCAAATAATTCCAAGCAACAGAACCAACCTGGCTGGACAAAATAGCAGGTGGTAGGTTGGTAAACAACCTCTGGTTCTGTTTTTCCAACCTGGGAAAACAACAACCAGGTTCAGGTTCTAAAAACAGAACCTGTGTTGTCTTTGCCCAACCAGCCAAATGCTGGTTCCGCTGGTTTCCCCTGGCCTTGTAGCATGCAGATACAGACAAACAACATCCAACCTTCACCTAAATTGTACCCCTATAGTGCCTTCCCTGCTACACTATAGTTAACCAAACAAAAAAGTACAATTTCGAGTTGGATAGAACTGAATCTGCGCAATCAACTCAACCGAACTGCAAAGCTTCCATCTTGGGTTCCTTTGCGAGCTCGTCCTTTCTGCTTGCACTGTTCATAGCGCGTACAATGTTGTGCCGAAGCGCACATTGCGCGAGTACCTGCAAATGCATCAAGCGAAAATTGCGAAAGCAAACAAACACACGAACACACCATTCACACGCAAATGCATTCGCACACGCATACTCGTACAAACAGACGGCAGGATGTCGTGCAATGTGCATTTGCACCCAACACACTCCCCCTCAGCCTGCCGGCTGCATCCCCGTCATTCCATGCTAGTTCATGCTCATTCCACTCATGCGCACACAACGCCAATGAGGCTCATCCGCAAGCCTCTTGGTGAGAAAGTCTGCTGGCTGCTGGTGAGTCTTGATGTAGATCGGATGCACCGTCCCCCTCTTCACCTCCTTACGCAGCCAGTGCCACTTGATACGCATGTGCTTGTTCAGCCCATGAAGCACAGCGTTTCTGGCCATCCCAAGAGCCCCCTTGCTATCACAAAACAGCGGCGTAGCAACTTTCTGCTCCTGGCCAATCTCCTCTAACAGCCTTCTCAGCCAAATCACCTCCTTCACCCCATGGAACATCGCCATGTACTCTGATTCTACGGAAGAGAGTGCCGTCTCCGTCTGCTTCTTGGACCTCCAACTAACAGGTCCTCCCCCAACTAAGCAGATATATCCTCCCACAGATGAGGAATCCTCCTTCTCAGAAGCCCACGTAGCATCGGTAAAGCAAGTGAGAAATAGCTTGCCTTCTCCAAGCCTCTCCCCCTTCTCTTTCAGCACCTCCACCCCTTTCTGCTTCACCTGTGCAGATGCGGAGTATTGAACTCCAATGCTTGGGTGAGAGTTCAGGTACTTCACCACACGCTCAGCTGCATCCACCTGCTCCTCTGATGGATTCTGCACCACCCTAGCCAGCTGCCCAACCGAGAAAGAGATGTCGGGCCTCGTGTGAACTGCTGCGTACAAGAGGCTGCCCACCAAGGACTGAAATTGCTGCTGCTCCTCGGCTTCAACCCCTTCATCCTCTGCAGCCTTCACAAGCTTGAATTCTGCTGGCAGGGGAGTTGCAACCTTGCGCTCATTCTCAATCCCATACTTCTCCCCCAGCTCCTTGATGAACTTCTCCTGGTGCAGCTTCAACCACCTGTGATCAGGATCCCTCTCCACGTGCATCCCGAGGTAGTACTTTACCTCCCCAAGGTTCTTGCACTTGAAGTTCTCCATCAGTTGCTGCTGCACTTTCTGGATCTCCTTCATGCTGCTGCTGAAGAGAAGAATGTCATCCACGTAGACCAGAAACAGCACCAGCTTCTCCCCCTCGCCCTTGAGAAAGAGGCTCTCATCACAGCTGCTGGTCCTGAATCCCATCTCCTCTAAAACAGCTGCCAACTTCTGGTACCAGCAGCGTGGCGCCTGCTTCAAGCCGTAGATGGACTTGTTGAGCTTGCACACCCTGCCCGTACCATCCTCATACCCAGGCGGCTGCGTCATGTACACATCCTCCTCTAAAATCCCATTCAGGAATGCCGTTGAAATATCCATCTGAATGATGAATTTCCCACTAACAGCTGCATCTGCCAACAAGATACGGAGGGTAGGGGGTTTGGCAGTGGGAGCAAAGATCTCGTTGAAGTCCTGCTTCTCCTTCTGCATAAACCCCTTCGCCACCAGCCTACTCTTGTAGATGGTGACCTGCCCCTTGTCATCGGTCTTGATCCTCAGCACCCACTTGCATTGTATCGCTTTCTTCCCATCAGGCAGCACCACCAGATCCCATGTCCTATTCTCCAGCAGACTCTGGTACTCAGCATCCCTAGAAACCAGCCACTTCTCCCTATCTGGTCCAGCTAATGCCTCTTCCATGCTAGCTGGTTCCTCTGGTGCAGGGGCAAGAAAACAGTACGCAGGCTCATCCTCCTCATCCGGGTCATAGCCATGAGGTAGAATCAGCAATGCCTCTTCGGTCCCTAGCTGCTGCTCTGCTGCATCAGTTCCTGCAGTCAGCTTCTTAGTAGCCATACGGGTACGTCCTGGCCTGGAGACGGGTGTCTCCCATCCCTTCATAACGACACCCTTCGGCTTCTTAGTTTTTCCCTGCTGCTTCTCTCCTCCCTCGGGTCCAGCAGCTCCACTAGTGCTGCCGCCAGTTTCCACACCATTTTCTCCACCAGCAGATGCCTCCTGTACCTTCTCTCCATCACCATTTCCAGCAGCTGCCTCCTCTCCCTCCTCCCACACACTAGGAGTCAGGTCCAGCTGCATGGTGATCTGCTCCATCTGCTGGGACACCCTTGCCTCCGGCTGTTTCTCCCAGCTCCCATACATCATGCCCTCAATGAATTTCACATCCCTGCTGTCAAACAACACACCCTTGGATGGTTCCCACAGCAGCCATCCCTTGCTCTCAGCAGCCAGCCCCAAATGCACACACCAGATTGCACTCGCCCCCAACTTACTGCAGTAGGTCTTGGGGACGTGGGCGACTGCCATGCAACCGAACACCCTCAGCATGTCCACCGGCGGCTTCCTCCCAAGCCACCTCTCCAACGGCACCCACGAGTCATCCCCAACCTTGGTGAGCACCCTGTTCCTAGCGACAGTGGCGTGCCGGACAGCATGAGGCCACATAGAATTGCTCAGCCCAGATTCTATGAGCAGCGCCCTAGCTGTCTCCAGAATGGTCCGGTTTGCCCGTTCTGCTACACCATTGGACTGTGGGGTATAAGCCGTGGTCAGCTCTCTCTGGATGCCCTGCTTCTTGAGCCAGGCCGTCATTTCAGCTCCAAGGAACTCACCACCCCGGTCTGTCCTAATCCGCTTCACTACACACTCCGCCTGCTTCTCCACGAATGGCAGCCAATCGTCCCGTATCGTGGAGGCGGCGTGGTCCTTCTGCTTCAGCGGATACGCCCACATCAGCCTGCTCCAGTCATCCACAATTGTAAGAAAATACCGCTCCCCCTTGTGCCCTTGCACCGGCAGCGGCCCCACCAAGTCCATGTGGACCAGCTCCAAAGGCTTCTTGCTCCTGCCAGCCACACTATGGAAAGGGAAACGGGTGAACTTTGAAAGCAAACAGATTTCACAGTTGTCATCGGATGGCTGTCCGTTCAGCTTCAGACCCTTAACGGCTCCGTCCTTCTCCAGCTACTTCAGCAAAGGCATTGCCACATGCCCTAAGCGCCGGTGTGCCGTTGCCCAATCTGTCTCCCCAGATCTGGCCGACACTTTCACACCAACCCCTCCAACGGCATTGCACTCCCCCTGGGATGCAGACCCCTCTCCAGCCTGCCCCCCACCATGCCACGCCAGGGCCGGCAGCTGCCACATAGATCTGTACACGTCCTTGCTCTCGTGCAGATCCCAAAGCACCCGATTGCCCAGCTTCCCCTTATAAGTGCGTGCCCCATCCGTGTTGGTGTTCACCCCAGCCTTGCCAAGCTTACGGAGGGAGATAAGGTTGGCCTTCAGGTCGGGGACGAAGAGAACGTCGTGCAGCACCACCGGCTTGCCATCCGCTCCCTTAAACGCAGCTCGTCCCGCACCAGCCACCTTCAACATGTGTCCAGAGGCGGAGCACACTTCATTGATCGGTGCAGCTCGTACTTCGTCCAGCAGGTCCTTGCGCGGCGTCATCGTCCAAGCAGCGCCTGTGTCCAACACCCAATAGTCTAGGGGGTGCAGCTCTGCTCCAACTTTGGCAGAGGCGTCTCCTTGCTCCCCCTTGTCTCCCACATGGAAGAATTGGCCCGCGGTGCGCTCCTTCTTCTTCTCCGCACCACCGTTGCCCTTCGGGTTGTTGTCGGACAAATCAGCGACCATGTTGGCGCCGTTTTTCTAGTTCTTCCGCGCGCCGCCATCCTGGTGACGATTCTGGGGGGTCCATCCATCGGGTTTCTTATAGCACAAAAACCAGGGGTGCCCTTCCTTCTCACAATACCAGCAACTCCCTTTCATTTTGCCACCAGCACCCGATTTGCCCCCACGTCCAGATTTCGCACCGCGACCCCAACCGGTACCTCCTTGTTGGTCGTTGGAGTCGTCGTCCTTCTTTGCACCGCGCCCAGCACCACCGAAGCCACGTCCTCTGCCACGTCGGTTCCCTTGCATTCCGTAGCCGCTGCTGCCGTCGTCCCCACCCCTCAGTTGGCGGCGACAAAATTCCTCCTCCAGAATCTTCGTCCGCACCCACTCGAGAGTCCACGAGCTCTGGTTCTGCGGCAGGCTCAATCCGCTCGTGAATTGAAGCCACGATTCAGGCAGCAGCGAGAGCATCTTCAAGCACTTGGTCTGCTCCGGGTAGGTGATTCCCGCGGTCGCCAACTTCGCGTAGAGGTCGCGCATCTTGTCCAGGACAGGTTGCACCGGCTCTCCCTCGCTCAGGCGCAACGCGGACAGCTCCCTCTCCAGCATCAACGTTGCGACAACGGAGGTCGGGGCGTGCAGCTCCTTCAACACGGTCCACGCCTTCGGGCCGCATTCAACCTCCGGCAGCAGATGCATGACGTGGTGACGCTGGTTCAGCTCCAAACTCTGCGACATCAAATAGTAGCCAGCCGAGGAGCGCTCGTCCCAATCTTCCTGCAGCGTGGGGTCACTCGGTCTAGGCTCCTCCCCAATCATTAGTTTCAGCAAGCCGATCTGACGGAAATATAATTGCATTTTCCAGGCCCAATCATCATAGCCCTCACCATTGAACTTCTCGACGGTGAAATTCTTCAGCACCTCCTTGACAAGCGAGCCCTGGTTTGTTCGCGCTCCCCTTGGCGCTGAAAGACCAGAATCTTGGCTGCCGCTACGATCTTGGGCTGAAGATTCACCAGCTACCGCCGAGGTGTTGCCCGCCATAGCTACCTATAACGAGGATCACTATAACGCAGCTCTGATACCAGCTTGTTGGTGTAAGGGCCTAATAAACTCAAGCTATTAGGACTTAATCAAACTTAAAACCTCTCCTCGGGGTCACCTCCAAGGGTCCCTGGGTGCCTGGTACAAGACCAGCCCCTATCCTCGGGTCCGAGTTTGTAGAGAGAGGGATCAAGAAGGACTTAGTCAAAACAGCAAGAGTACCTTGAACGTCGCGCAGCGTGCCGTGCAGACCGTCGATCGGATTAAGCTGAGAATTCGCTATATCGAAGCTCGCTCCAAGAGCTTTAAAATGAGCCAAGTTGCCTCGCGAAAAGTTCTGCCATTACGAAGTTATGGCTCAGACGGTGTTTGCCTAGCATTAGAGTGCTAGCGTACTAGCGTTGACTCGGGTAGCATTCCGCCAACGAACCGCGTAGAAACGAAATTCCAGCGAGGAAGGAATTCGCATGAATCAATTTTACTATATTCAGGTACAAACAGAGAAGGATTAAATAGTTCTAGCTAGCAAGGACCTTGGGAATCAACCTGGGAACAACCAGGGATGATCCCAAATAATTCCAACCTGGCTGGACAAAATAGCAGGTGGTAGGTTGGTAAACAACCTCTGGTTCTGTTTTTCCAACCTGGGAAAACAACAACCAGGTTCAGGTTCTAAAAACAGAACCTGTGTTGTCTTTGCCCAACCAGCCAAATGCTGGTTCCGCTGGTTTCCCCTGGCCTTGTAGCATGCAGATACAGACAAACAACATCCAACCTTCACCTAAATTGTACCCCTATAGTGCCTTCCCTGCTACACTATAGTTAACCAAACAAAACAGTACAATTTCGAGTTGGATAGAACTGAATCTGCGCAATCAACTCAACCGAACTGCAAAGCTTCCATCTTGGGTTCCTTTGCGAGCTCGTCCTTTCTGCTTGCACTGTTCATAGCACGTACAATGTTGTGCCGAAGCGCACATTGCGCGAGTACCTGCAAATGCATCAAGCAAAAATTGCGAAAGCAAACAAACACACGAACACACCATTCACACGCAAATGCATTCGCACACGCATACTCGTACAAACAGACGGCAGGATGTCGTGCAATGTCCATTTGCACCCAACAGGCAGCTGTTTTAGAGGAGATGAGATTCAGGACCAGCAGCTGTGACGAGAGTCTTTCTCAAGGGGGAGGGGGAGAAGCAGGTGCAGTTTCTGGTCTATGTGGATGACATTCTTCTCTTCAGCAGCAGCATGAAGGAGATCCAGAAAGTGCAGCAGCAGCTGATGGAGAACTTCAAGTGCAAGAACCTTGGGGAGGTAAAGTACTACCTCGGGATGCACGTGGAGAGGGATCCAGATCACAGATGGTTGAAGCTGCACCAGGAGAAGTTTATCAAGGAGCTGGGGGAGAAGTGTGGGATTGAGAATGAGCGCAAGGTTGCAACTCCCCTGCCAGCAGAATTCAAGCTTGTAAAGGCTGCAGAGGATGAAGGGGTTGAAGCCAAGGAGCAGCAGCAATTTCAGTCCTTGGTGGGCAGCCTCTTGTATGCAGCGGTTCACACGAGGCCCGACATCTCTTTCTTGGTTGGGCAGCTGGCTAGGGTGGTGCAGAATCCATCAAAGGAGCAGGTGGATGCAGCTGAGCGTGTGGTGAAGTATCTGAACTCCCACCCAAGCATTGGAGTTCAATACTCTGCATCTGCACAGGTGAAGCAGAAAGGGGTTGAGGTGCTGAAGGAGAAGGGGGAGAGGCTTGGAGAAGGCAAGCTCTTTCTCACCTGCTTTACTAATGCTACTTGGGCTTCTGAGAGGGAGGTTTCCTCATCTGTGGGAGGATACATCTGCGTAGTTGGGGGTGGACCTGTTAGTTGGAGGTCCAAGAAGCAGACGGAGACGGCACTCTCCTCTGTTGAATCAGAGTACATGGCAATGTTTCATGGGGTGAAGGAGGTGATTTGGCTGAGGAGGCTGTTAGAGGAGATTGGCCAGGAGCAGAAGGTTGCTACGTCGCTGATTTTTGACAGCAAGGGGGCTCCTGGGATGGTTAGGAACGCTGTGCTTCATGGGCTGAACAAGCACATGCGTATCAAGTGGCATTGGCTGCGTAAGGAGGTGAAGAGGGGGACGGTGAATCTGATCTACATCAAGACTCACCAGCAGCCAGCAGACTTTCTCACCAAGAGGCTTGCGGATGAGCCTCATTGGCGTTGTGTGCGCATGAGTGGAATGAGCATGAACTAGCACGGAATGATGGCAGTGCAGCCGGCAGGCTGAGGGGGAGTGTGGTGGGTTCAAATTCACTTTGCACGACATTCTGCCGTCTGTTTGTACGAGTATGCGTATGCGAATGCATTTGTGTGTGAATGGTGTGTTCATGCGTATTGTTTGCTTTCGCAATTTTCACTTGAAGCATTTGCAGGTACTCGCGCAATGTGCGCTTCGACACAACATTGTACGCGCTATGAAAAGTGCAAGCAGAAAGGACGAGCTCGCAAAGGAACCCAAGATGGAAGCTTTGCAGTTCGGTTGGGTTGATTGCGCAGATTCAGTTCTATCCTACTCGAAATTGTACTGTTTTGTTTGGTTGACTATAGTGTAGCAGGGCAGGCACTACAGGGGTACAATTTAGGTAAAGGTTGGATGTTGTTTGTCTGTATCTGCATGCTACAAGGCCAGGGGAAACCAGCAGGACCAGCATTTGGCTGGTTGGGCAAAGATAAAACAGGTTCTGTTTTTAGAACCTGAACTTGGTTGTTGTTTTCCCATGTTGGAAAAACAGAACCAGAGGTTGTTTACCAACCTACCACCTGCTATTTTGTCCAGCCAGGTTGGTTCTGTTGCTTGGAATTATTTGGGATCATCCCTGGTTGTTCCTAGGTTGATTCCCAAGGACCTTGCTAGCTAGAACTGTTTATTCCTTCTCTGTTTGTACCTGGATATAGTCAATTGATTCAAGCGGATTCTTTCGTTGCTGAAATTTCGTTTCTACGCGGTTCGATGGCGGAATGCTACCGAGTCAACGCTAGTACGCTAGCACTCCAACGCTAGGCAAACGCTGTCCGAGCCATAACTCCGTAGTGGCAGAACTTTTCGCGAGGCAACTTGGATCATTTTAAAGCTCTTGGAGCGAGCTTCGATAAAGCAAGTTCTCAGCTTAATCCAGCCGACGGTCTGCACGATACGCTGCACGACGTTCAAGGTACTCTTGTTATTTTGGCTAAGTCATTCTTGGTTCCTCTCTCTACAAGGCACCCAAGGACCCTTGGAGGTGACCCCGAGGAGAGGTGTTAAGTTTGATTAAGTCCTAATAGCTTGAGTTTATGAGGCCCTTACACCAATAGATGACTAGCTAGGACTTTCCGTATTCGTTTGCATTTCTATATAAACCAACGTACGTCTTTGCTATAATCGCTCCAGTCATCTACATTCACTCTAATTCAAGGTCACTCACTTCTGCTGCAATATATCTCTATGCAATCAACCCTGATAATTCTGGCAAAGTTCCCCGCGGGATTGTAATAAGGTGGTCAATATCCGCAACACGCTTCTGGGCGAGAAAATTGCGAAACAGCGAAGGTGCTTCAAGCGAGGCGGATGGCACCCATATGTCATCGGCACCGATACCATAATTTAGAAAATAATGGGGAATAGTTGGTCGTGCTGGAAAGTCCGTTGTACGCGAATTCCCGCATCAGAGTGAAATTTCCCATCGGGTGGGGTCGTGAGAGTTCGTGCAAATGAGCTGCTCCATCGTGTTAATTGATCCGCTCGGTCTGCATGCCGGTTTGCCGGTGATAGGCCGACAAGAACTGTACACCTGTGTTGTACTGCGCTCACGTCTCCTACCAACTATCTAATGTAATCTTTGGGTCTCTGTCGCTGACGATTCCGTGAAGACGAATGACGGTTGAGATGAAGAGGTTTACCGGCTGTGATTGTCGTGTGACATGGTGCGAAGTGCTTTATTTTCGTAAGACGAACGACAAGGACCAACACTTCGTCTTTGCCGGACAAGCTAGCTGGCAGCTCTGTCACATTGTCACATGTTGCCACGGTGGCTCAGGTGGCTCGAGGGGTTGCAGCATGCGGGTCGGTCGCTGATGTGTCAAATTCATTGCCTGACACACTCTGCATGAACACGTAACACTGCACATCAGAAATAGAATCGATGCCATCGTACTGACAATGCGTAATCATTATGTTGCACCTGGAGTTGCACGCAACGGTACTGCAGTGGTTTATAACAGCGAACAGTGACATCGGCGCCAGTCAGATAACAGCGCCACAGTTCGAACGCGCGTATGATGGCAATCATTTCCTTGTCGTAAATTGGGTAGTTGCTCAGGGCTGCCTGCAACTTGTGTGACTCGTAGGTGATCGTTTGTAAGTTGCCGAAATCTTGGAGCAGCATTGTGCAGATGGCAAAATCTGAAGCGTCGGTGTTGACTTCGAACGACCGGGATGGGTCGGCGATGCGAAGGACTCGAGGGGACACCTGCAACTATTTCAGCTCATAAAAAGTTACCTCAACTTCCCCCCCTATACAACTCCTTGTGGAGCAGGTTGGTCAACGGGTCCTTTATACCCTCCATATTTAGTATAAACCGCCAAACAAATACGAACACTAGGAAACTCAAAAGTTCCGTGGCATTAGTCGGGGCCTTCCACTTCTGGACGGTCTTGATTATTTTCAGGTCGTTTTTAATGCCGTCAAGTGAGATGACGTGTCCCAAAAATTCGAACTCTTGCTTAAAGAAGTTGCATATAGAAACCTTAACAATGAGGCGGTTGGCTTGGAGGCGATTAAGAATCAGGATAAAAACCTTTTGCGAGGTCGCGGACGTGTTGTTCGCATGCCCTGCTAAAAATCAGGACATCGTCAAAGTGTATGAAAACAGACTTGTCGAGTAGCTCTCAAAACACCCTGTCCATGGTGAGTTGAAATATTGAAGGGGCGTTCGTCAGGCCGAAAGGCATCACTGTAAGCTCGTAACTGCCGTAGCGGGTTCGGATTGCAGCCTTGTAACAATCGTAAGTAAAGAACATGATCTGGTGGTAACCGCCACGTAGGCAAATCTTCGAGAAGTAGCGAGCACCGCGAAGTTGGTCAAGGAGGTCATTGTTAACGAGAGTTGTGTTTGGCCCCGTCCTTGCTTGGGCGGAGCGATGTCGTGGTCGGGTGTGCGGGAAGTGCAGCCGACCTGCAGTAGTGGACGAGCTGGTTGATGGGCTGGTCGACCTGCACGGGGTCACTGCAATGTCGCCGACTCGGGGAGGGCGCCGAGTTCTGGTGGTTGACTTGACGAGGTCGACCTCGGAGGCGTAGACTTGGTGATGCCGACTTGGGGCAGCCAACTTGGTGTGGCCGGCTGATAGTCGGGCTGGTCGATCTGGAGCTGGTCGACCAGGGGCGTGGTCGACTTGGTGGGGTTGACCAGGGTGGTCGACGGGTGCAAGGAGGAGCAACAGGACGACGTGGTTGCCCGGTCGACCAGGTTACCCGGGCGACGGGGTTCTGCGAAGGAGCGAGATAGTCGCCCATGTGGTCTTGGCGAGGCCGAGATCGGTGCTGGTTTCCCAAGGTCGACGTGGCTGATCAGATGCAGGCGTCATCACGTGGACGACCTGCTATGTGCGCTGTGCAGGTGACGAGGCACAGCACGCCAATCATCTGCGAACACCTGCGAAGCAGATGTGCTGCTGTCCTGCGGGTACAACGCTATGTAGCCGCTTTGCTTCAGCGTTGGCACGACGTCAACCTGCAACGTTGGTAGGTCGCGACTTTGCACTGCTGGAGCGCGGTCGACAATGTCATGCTGCAATGCGGTCGACCGTGCTGCGTTGGCTCTGATGTAGTCAGCCTTGCCAACTTTGTTGCAACCATTAGTCTGAGACCTTTGCTAGTTTTTGCAAATTTCCCCCGTGAACCAGCAAGCAGTGAGAGCACAAATAAACGACTAAGGAACGAATGCTATGATCACCCCTCACAACCGTGCCTTCCCTAGAGTGAAGCTCCCGCTGTTTGAGTTATCCCCGTATTGTGTGGTGAGTGTGGACGGCACCGCAACAATATCTTCGGTTTAGCCGACTTTTGCACTTACCTATTTTGTTTGCAGGTCAGGAGCTGTGTTAGTCACTATGCTGGGCGATGTAGGTGACGCAGGAGTAGTGGATACCCTAGAGGCACAGCTGGAGGATGCGAGGAGAGGCCACTTAGATGGCGAGTACAGGCCTAACTTCCTCTTGAAGGTCATCAAGCTAGGCATCCACGCAAAGTGGGTGACGGAGCACCCTTCTCGACCTGCCTCTCCTCGACCGGTGAACAACGAAGGCGGCGTCGACGTGGTCGTTAACATCCGTGACCAAGTCGGCAGCAGTGCGGGAGGCACGTCGAGACAAAGAGCGGTGATGTTGGGTGCAAATTCACATTGCGCGACATCTTGTTGTCTGTTTGTAGGAGTATGCGTGTGCGAATGCATTTGCGTGTGAATGGTGTGTTTGTGTGTTTGTTTGCTTTCACAATTTTTGCTTGAAGCATTTGCAGGTACTCGCGCAATGTGCGCTTTGGCACAACATTGTACGCGCTATGAACAGTGCAAGCAGGAAGGACGAGCTCGCAAAGGAACCCAAGGTGGAAGCTTTGCAGTTCGGTTGAGTTAATTGCGCAGATTCAGTTCTATCCAACTCGAAATTGTACTGTTTTGTTTGGTTGACTATAGTGTAGCAGGGCAGGCACTATAGGGGTACAATTTAGGTAAAGGTTGGATGTTGTTTGTCTGTATCTGTATGCTACAAGGGCTGGGGAAACCTGCAGGACCAGCATTTGGCTGTTTGGGCAAAGACAAAACAGGTTCTGTTTTTAGAACCTGAACCTGTTCCAACCTGAACAGGTTGGAAAAAACAGAATCAGAGGTTGTTTGCCAACCTACCACCTGCTATTTTGTCCAGCCAGGTTGGTTCTGTTGCTTTGAATTATTTGGGATCATCCCTGGTTGTTCCCAGGTTGATTCCCAAGGTCCTTGCTAGCTAGAACTATTTATTCCTTCTCTGTTTGTACCTGGATATAGTCAATTGATTCAAGCTGATTTCCTCCTTGCTGGAATTTCGTTTCTACGCGGTTCGACGGCGGAATGCTACCCGAGTCAACGCTAGTACGCTAGCATTCCAACGCTAGGCAAACGCTGTCCAAGATATAATTTTGTAATGGCAGAACTTTTCGCAGGGCATCTTGGCCCATTTTAAAGCTCTTGGAGCGAGCTTCGATATAGCGAATTTTCAGCTTAATCCGATCGACGGTCTGCACGGCACGCTGCGCAACGTTCAAGGTACTCTTGCTGTTTTGACTAAGTCCCTCTTGACTCCTCTCTCTACAAACTCGGACCCGAGGATAGGGGCTGGTTTTGTACCAGGCACCCAGGGACCCTTGGAGGTGACCCCGAGGAGAGGTTTTAAGTTTGATTAAGTTTTATTAGCTTGAGTTTATTAGGCCCTTACACCAACAAGCTGGTATCAGAGCTGCATTATAGTGATCCTCGTTATAGGTAGCTATGGCGAGCAACACAACGGCGGGAGCTGGTGAATCTTCAGCCCAAGATCGTAGCGGCAGCCAAGATTCTGGTGTTTTGGCGCCAAGGGGAGCGCGAACAAGCCAGGGCTCGCTGATCAAGGAGGTGCTGAAAACCTTTACCGTCGAGAAGTTCAATGGTGAGGGCTATGATGATTGGGCCTGGAAAACGGAACTATATTTCCGTCAGATCGGTTTGCTGAAACTAATGATTGGAGAGGAGCCTAGACCGAGTGACCCCGCCCTTCAGGAAGATTGGGACGAGCGCGCCTCGGCTGGCTACTATTTGATGTCGCAGAGTTTGGAGCTGAACCAGCGTCACCACGTCATGCATCTGCTGCCCGAGGTTCAGTGCAGTCCGAAGGCGTGGACCGTGTTGAAGGAGCTGCACGCCCCGACCTCCGTCGCCGCGACGCTCATGATGGAGAGGGAGCTGTCCGCGTTGCGCTTGAGCGAGGGAGAGTCGGTGTAACCTGTTCTGGACAAGATGCGTGATCTCTACGCGAAGTTGGCAATCGAGGGGATCACCTACCCAAGTGCCTGAAGATGCTGCCGGAATCGTGGCTTCAATTCACGAGCGGATTGAGCCTGCCGCAGAACCAGAGCTTGTGGACGCTCGAATGGGTGCGGACAAAGATTCTGGAGGAGGACTTTCGTCGCCGCCAATTGAGGGGTGGAGACGACGGCAGCAGCGGCTACGGGATGCAAGGGAGCCGACGTGGCAGAGGACGTGGCTTTGGTGGTGCTGGGCGCGGTGCAAAGAAGGACGACGACTCCAACGACCAACAAGGAGGTACCGGTTGGGGTCGCGGTGCAAAATCTGGACGTGGGGGCAAATCGGGTGCTGGTGGCAAAATGAAAGGGAGTTGCTGGTATTGTGAGAAGGAGGGGCACCCCTGGTTTTTGTGCTATAAGAAACCTGATGGATGGACCCCCCAGAATTGTCACCAGGATGGCGGCGCGCGGAGGAACCAGAAGAATGGTGCGAACATGGTCGCTGATTCGTCCGACAACAACCCGAAGGGAAACGTCGGTGCGGAGAAGAAGAAGGAGCGCTCCGCGTGCCAACTCTTTCATGTGGGAGACAAGGGGGAGCAAGGAGACGCATCTGCCAAGGTTGGAGCAGAGCTGCACCCCCTGGACTTTTGGGTGTTGGACACGGGTGCTGCTTGGACGATGACGCCGCGCAAGGACCTGCTGGACAACGTACGCGCTGCACCGATCAATGAGGTGTGCTCCGCCTCTGGACACATGTTGAAGGTGGCTGGTGCGGGACGAGCTGCGTTTAAGGGAGCGGATGGCAAGCCGGTGGTGCTGCACGACGTTCTCCTCGTCCCCGAACTAAAGGCCAACCTTATCTCCCTCCGTAAGCTTGGCAAGGCTGGGGTGAACACCAACACGGATGGGGCTCGCACTTATAAGGGGCAGCTGGGCAATCGGGTGCTTTGGGATCTGCACAAGAGCAAGGACGTGTACAGATCTATGTGGCAGCTGCCGGCGTTGGCGTGGCACGGTGGGGGGCAGGCTGGAGAGGGGTCTGCATCCCAGGGGGAGTGCAATGCCGTTGGAAGGGTTGGTGTGAAAGTGTCGGCCAGATCTGGGGAGACAGATTGGGCAACGGCACATCGACGCTTGAGGCATGTGACAATGCCTTTGTTGAAGCAGCCGGAGAAAGTTGGAGCCGTTAAGGGCTTGAAACTGAACGGGCAGCCACCCGCAGCTGGACCTGACTCCTAGTGTGTGGGAGGACAGAGAGGAGGCAGCTGCGGAGAATGGTGATGGAGAGAGGGTACAGGAGGCACCTGCTGGTGGAGAAAATGGTGTGGAAACTGGCGGCAGCACTAGTGGAGCTGCTGGATCTGAGGGAGGAGAGCAGCAGCAGGGGAAAACTAAGAAGCCGAAGGGTGTCGTTATGAAGGGATGGGAGACACCCGTTTCCAGGCCAGGACGTACCCGTATAGCTACTAAGAAGCTGACTGCAGGATCAGGTGTAGCGGAGCAGCAGCTTGGGACCGAGGAGGCAATGCTGATTCTACCTCATGGCTATGACCCGGATGAGGATGATGAACCTGCCTATTGTTTTCTTGCCCCTGCACCAGAGGAACCAGCTAGCATGGAGGAGGCATTAGCTGGACCAGATAGGGAGAAGTGGCTGGTTTCTAGGGATGCTGAGTACCAGAGCCTGCTAGAGAATGGGACATGGGATCTGGTGGTGCTTCCCGAGGGGAAGAAAGCCGTACAGTGCAAGTGGGTGCTAAGGATCAAGACCGATGACAAGGGACAGGTCACCATCTACAAGAGTAGGCTGGTGGCTAAAGGGTTTATGCAGAAGGAGAAGCAGGACTTCAACGAGATCTTTGCTCCCACTGCCAAACCCCCTACCCTCCGTGTCTTGTTGGCAGATGCAGCTGTTAGTGGGAAATTCATCATTCAGATGGATATATGAACGGCAATTCTCAATGGGATTTTAATGGAGGATGTGTACATGACGCAGCCGCCTGGGTATAAGGATGGTACGGGCAGGGTGTGCAAGCTGGAAAAGTCTATTTACGACTTGAAGTAGGCGCCACGCTGCTGGTACCAGAAGTTGGCAGCTGTTTTAGAGGAGATGGGATTCAGGACCAGCAGCTGTGATGAGAGCCTCTTTCTCAAGGGGGAGGGGGAGAAGCTGGTGCTGTTTCTGGTCTATGTGGACGACATTCTTCTCTTCAGCAGCAGCATGAAAGAGATCCAGAAAGTGCAGCAGCAGCTGATGGAGGTAAAGTACTGCCTCGGGATGCACGTGGAGATGGATCTGGATCACAGGTGGTTGATGTTGCACCAGGAGAAGTTTATCAAGGAGCTGGGGGAGAAGTATAGGATTGAGAATGAGCGCAAGGTTGCAACTCCCCTGCCAGCAAAATTCAAGCTTGTGAAGGCTGCAGAGGATGAAGGGGTTGAAGCCGAGGAGCAGCAGAAATTTCAGTCCTTGGTGGGCAGCCTCTTGTATGCAGCTGTTCACACAAGACCTGACATCTCTTCCTCGGTTGGGCAGCTGGCCAGTGTGGTGAAGAATCCATCAGAGGAGCAGGTGGATGCAGCTGAGCGCGTGGTGAAGTATCTGAACTCTCACCCAAGCATTGGAGTTCAATACTCCGCATCTGCACAGGTGAAGCAGAAAGGGGTTGAGGTGCTGAAAGAGAAGGGGGAGCGGCTTGGAGAAGGCAAGCTCTTTCTCACTTGCTTTACTGATGCTACTTGGGCTTCTGAGAAGGAGGATTCCTCATCTGTGGGAGGATACATCTGCGTAGTTGGGGGTGGACCTGTTAGTTGGAGGTCCAAGAAGCAGATGGAGATGGCACCCTCCTCTGTTGAATCAGAGTACATGGCAATGGTCCATAGGATGAAGGAGGTGATTTGGCTGAGGAGGCTGTTAGAGGAGATTGGCCAGGAGCAGAAGGTTGCTACGCCGCTGTTTTGTGACAGCAAGGGGGCTCTTGGGATGGCCAGGAACGCTGTGCTTCATGGGCTGAACAAGCACATGCGTATCAAGTGGCACTGGCTGCGTAAGGAGGTGAAGAAGGTAACAGTGAATCCGATCTACATCAAGACTCACCAGCAGCCAGCAGACTTCCTCACCAAGAGGCTTGCGGATGAGCCTCATTGGCGTTGTGTGCGCATGAGTGGAATGAGCATGAACTAGCATGGAATGATGGGAATGCAGCCGGCAGGCTGAGGGGGAGTGTGTTGGGTGCAAATTCACATTGCACGACATCCTGCCGTCTGTTTGTAGGAGTATGCGTGTGCCAATGAAATTTCGTGTGAATGGTGTGTTTGTGTGTTTGTTTGCTTTCGCAATTTTCGCTTGAAGCATTTGCAGGTACTCGCGCAATGTGCGTTTCGGCACAACATTGTACGCGCTATGAACAGTGCAAGCAGAAAGGACGAGCTCGCAAAGGAACCCAATATTTAAGCTTTGCAGTTCAGTTGAGTTGATTGCGCAGATTCAGTTCTATCCAACTCGGAATTGTACTGTTTTGTTTGGTTGACTATAGTGTAGCAGGGCAGGCACTATAGGGGTACAATTTAGGTAAAGGTTGGATGTTGTTTGTCTGTATCTGCATGCTACAAGGCCAGGGGAAACCAGCAGGACCAGCATTTGGCTGGTTGGGCATAAACAAATCAGGTTCTGTTTTTAGAACCTGAACCTGGTTGTTGTTTTCCCAGGTTGGAAAAACAGAACCAGAGGTTGTTCACCAACCTACCACCTGCTATTTTGTCCAGCCAGGTTGGATCTGTTGCTTGGAATTATTTGGGATCATCCCTGGTTGTTCCCAGGTTGATTCCCAAGGTCCTTGCTAGCTAGAACTTTTTATTCCTTCTCTGTTTGTACCTGGATGTAGTCAGTTGATTAAAGCGGATTCCTTCCTTGCTGGAATTTCGTTTCTACGCGGTTCGACGGCGGAATGCTACCCGAGTCAACGCTAGTACGCTAGCACTCCAACGCTAGGCAAACGCTGTCCGAGCCATAACTTCATAATGGCAGAACTTTTCGCGAGACAACTTGGCTTTTTTTAAAGCTCTTGGAGCGAGCTTCAATATAGCAAATTTTCAGCTTAATCCGATCGACGGTCTGCACGGCACGCTGCGCGACGTTCAATGTACTCTTGCTGTTTTGACTAAGTAGCTATTGGCTCCTCTCTCTACAAACTCGGACCCGAGGATAGGGGCTGGTCTTGTACCAAGCACCCAGAGACCCTTGGAGGTGGCCTCGAGGAGAGGTTTTAAGCTTAATAGCTTGAGTTTATTAGACCCTTACACTAACAGGTGATTCACGCCGATGATGTCGGTGGCGTTCAGGCGCGTGGCCTGCAGTCATCGCTCGGCTGCAGGGACATCGCAGGGCGACGTCGGAGGACGTCGAAGCGGAGTGACGCCGGCATCGGTGACCCACGTGATTGCGGGTGTGATAGTGCCATCCTACAGTTACTTCAGATTCATGCCGGACAGGATCGTTGTCAGCCCCCTGTTGGTCGGCCGTCACGACCTCCTCACGTGGAAGGAGGCCATCGAGCCCAAGATGGAGATGGCAGGCCTAGTGTGTTTCACCGAGGGCAGCGTGGAGATGTTGCTTGCGAGCAATGCCGAGCTGTGTGCGGAGTTCCGCGCCATCTCGCGGTGCTGCTCGCCGAGAGTGCAGGTCGCCTTGAAGTTGTATAGGAGCTACTTGGACGCTGGCCACCAGGTGTGGCAGTTCATCACCTCAACGTACCAGGTCACGACCAGCTGGAGAAGCAGATGACGCACTTGCGGATGGGCGAGCAGGAGTCGGCGACAGACTACTGCAACTGGGCTCGGCGACTTCTCGCCAATATGCGGATGGCCGGCGTGCCGTACTCGACGGCATCCTATATCATGCTGTCGGTGGTGCCGGGCACGCGGGAGTCACTCAACGAGGACTCGCTGACCTGTTCATCCTTAGGGACGAGGCGATGCAGGAGGCTGAGAGGTCCACGGAGCTCCTACCGTAGGCGAACTACGTCGCCCCGGCGAAGCAAGGAAGTCGACCGGGGCAGCGCAGCAAGCCTGGCGGAGGTGGTAGCAAAGGTGGAAAGCCAAAAAAGGATGCGGCCAAGTAGAAGTCGGCCAAGGATGGCGGTCGAGGAGGAGGAAGTCGACGCCGGGAGTGCTGGCTGTGGGGTGACTCCGACCACCTCTCCTTTGAGTGCCCCGACCTCAGCGCCTCCGTCGATGACGACACCAAGGGAGGCCGAGGAAGGTCGGCCGGGCGTCACCAGCAAGCCGCGCAAGGAGAAGCAATCGACCAAGTCAACCTTGGACGCCGACTCCTCTTCTGGAGGCAAGGAAGGAGGCGACGGAGAAGCGTTGTGCTCGCTGATCAGCGTCGTAGAGGCAACCATCTCACTGGCACCGGAGGCTGGTGAGGACTTCCAGGCGGTGGTGGCGGCCGTGCAGGCAAACCCGGCGGCCATACAGGCAAACCTGTCCTACTCGAACGAAGCTGCTCGCAATACCTGATGGGGACGAAGGCAGCCTTAATCCACTCGGGTCGGGGCGGCGATGTCAAGCACGTTCGCCATTTCAATGAAGCGCTGCAGGACGTCCAAGGCCGAGGCACCGTCGCCCTGCAAGGAGAAGCCAAGAAGCAGGTGCTTGTTCCTGACGTGCTCTACGTTCCAGGCGTGCAGGTGAACCTGCTGTCAGCCGGCCAGCAGAAGGAGAGCTGCGTGAAGCTGCAGGATGATGCCAACGGGATGTATCTCGTCTCTGCGGCGTGAGACGTTCTCGGTCGGGCGGTGTACACCGGCCGGGTCCTCTGCACCGACCTGCGACGGTGCCTGGCGTCATCAACAACAGAGGTGGTGGCGCTACGTGCGATCGTTTCAGCGGCAAAGTCGACGCTGGCCAGGTGGCACTCGAGGCTTGCATATATTGGCGTCGATAACATTGTGAGCTAGGGGAAGCACGAGGTCGTTACCGGCCTGGACATCAAGCCGTCGGCTGGTACGCACTCATTGTGTGTCTCGTGCGTCGACGGGAAGCTGGCATAGCACACCTTTCCCTACAAGGGATCGGACACCGAGGACCTACAAGGGATCGGACACCGAGGACCTACAAGGGATCGGACACCGAGGACGCTCTGGCTGTTGTGCACATCGACCTGTGCAAGCCGTTCCCGGTGGCTGCCAAGGATGGCAGCCTGTACTTCCTGCTGCTGAATGACCGCAAGACCTGCTATGTACGTGTGAGGCCGGTTGCAACGAAGTCCGACGTGCTGCAGGATTTTAAAAAGTTGTTGGTGGTGGCTGAGCGGGAGATGAAAAAGTCGTTGCTGATGATCCGCTCTGAACAGGAAGGGGAGTTCTTCGCAAAGAAGTTCACCACCTTCGTGGATGGGAAGGGGATTGTCCACGACCTGGCCTGCCCATACACGCCGCAGCAGAAAGGCATGGCGGAGCGGGAGTTGCGGGCGGTGGTGGAGTTGGTGCGGACGATGCTGCTGAACATGGACGTGCAGCACCACACGTGGCATCTCACCCTGCGGCAGGCCGTCTCGCAACGGCCTGGAGAGGTTGTTGCTGCCGCCGGGGATGACTCCGTACCAACTGCTTACCAGCAAGAAGCCGGACTTGACGCTTGCCTGGGTGTGGGGCTGCATGGCGCAGTTCCTGGTCCCTGAGCAGCAGCGCGGCCGGAAGCTGAAGCCGAAGGCCAGGTGGGGTCTTCACCTCGGCATGTCGGAGGAGAGCAAAGGCTCGGAGATTGTGAACAGTGTGGTCACCAAGTCGGACGTGGTGTTCTACGAGTCAATGTCGCTAGAGGTGTGCAAGTCGGAGCACGGGCCGGCGTCAAGCGGGCGCAGGTCAACCTGTCGACGAACACCCCGATGGCACCCTCTATTTGCCGAGGTCGGCGAGCTTGCTGAGGAGGACGCCGAGGACGTTCTTCCTATTCCCCCTACCCCTGCCACTCCACCTCTCGTAACCGACCTGCATGCGCCGACGCCGACGTCGGCCTCCGGCGATGAGGGGAGCAGTGGGGCGTCGCCTGTGGCGCCGGCCAAGGGCATCGCTGGTGGCCGACGTGGTGTCAAGCAAGTCTGCGTGGAAGCAGAGCCAACGAAGGCAGGGGAGCAGCAGGCCGAGGAGCCAACGCCGACAAAGGAGAAGTCGGCAAAGGAGGAGCAGCGGACCGTAAAGTTAACAAGGGAGCTGCCGGCAACAGAGACGTCGGTCGGGGAGCTGACGATAGGGGAGAAGACGGTAGGGACGCTGACTTTGGTGCAGCAAAACGTCAAGGACTGTGAAAGCGGCGACGATGAAGGGACTCCGGGAAGTCCATCAACAACGTCGTGGTGGAGGTTCAGCCTGGACCATGGTGGTCAGGCCGAATTCGGGGGCCACCTAAGTGACTGACCTACCATGTCCGCCTCCCGCCGGCTGCTTTCACCACGGTATACGACGACGCCGATGATGACCTGCTGTACGACGACGCCGAGGATGAAGCCGAACCCGAGCACCGTTGGGACATCGCGACGATTACGATGAAGGAGGCGCTGGCGAGCCATGGACAAGGCGGTGAAGGCCGCCATAGACAAGGAGATCCGCAGCCTCATTGGCATGAGCACTTGGGAGCTGGTCGAACGCGCACGTGGGGTGAACATCATGAAGAACCGGTAGTGACCAAGTACCACGTCGACGACACGGTCGCCCGGGAGAAGGCGAGGCTGGTCGTGAAGGGCTTCACATATGTGTACGGCGCCAACTATGGTGAAAGCTACGCACCGATGAGCAGCTACGTCAGCGCCCTAGCTGTCTCTAGAATAGTCCGGTTCGCCCGTTCTGCTACACCGTTGGACTGTGGGGTGTAAGCCGTGGTCAGCTCCCTCTGAATGCCCTGCTTTTTGAGCCATGCCCAATAATCATACCCCTCACCATTGAACTTCTCGACGGTGAAGTTTTTCAGCACCTCCTTGATCAGCGAGCACGGGCTTGTTCATGCTCCCCTTGGCGCCGAAACACCAGAATCTTGGCTGCCGCTACGATCTTGGGCTGAAGATTCACCAGCTCCCGCCGAGGTGTTGCCTGCCATAGCTACCTATAACGAGGATCACTATAACGCAGCTCTGATACCAGCTTGTTGGTGTAAGGGCCTAATCAACTCAAGCTATTAAGACTCAATCAAACTTAAAACCTCTCCTCGGGGTCACCTCTGTTATAGTCACAGTAGGCTTCAATAGGCTTCAATGTGCCTAGAACCAAAGATAGAGTGCACAGTCGGATTTCTGCACAGCGGCTTTAAACGATCATAGCGATCTGGTCACAGCTCCAATTGACCTCATTCAACTTGGATCTGGAGCGTCTTAACGTGCCCTACAATAGGCAATTTAGATCGCATGATTTCATCAAGAATTGACGACACAGCGTCGGATAGAACGAACGGCACTATGGCAGCAACATAGTCTTAGAAACACAATTACGAACAACTAGGAAGAGTTACGAGTTGGGAAGGACTCCCAGCTCCTACAAACCCCAAGAGCCGAGGTACAGTGATGTGGAACAGTGCCACACTATCCCCAACCAAGAAGGGTCTCGAAACTACCCTTCACAAGGGCCTACACCAACTGAAATGTTACACTACACTTTGTAATGTAACTATCTTCAATATCTTGAGGTGTAGCCTTTTGGCGAGCTTCGAAAACACTTGAAGCTTGAACCAAGGCTCGGGTTCTTCATCACAAAACTCATCCTTGAGTTCTTGATGGGTCTGCTGCACACACCTGCGACACGCCGAACGTTCGACAAGCGACAAAATAGAAACCGCGCACGACAAAATAGAAACCGCGCGGGACACACAAAATGACCGCGTTACACGCGACTAGCGATAACTCGCTATTGACTTGACACACACACACTCGACATCATGACCCATCATTCACACACCATTATAAGCATGAAATATATATTTATTTCATGCACTCATACCACTCCATGCACACACGCATGCACGCACACGCACACGGACAACAAGCCGAGTGCAAACCGTAGGTTGCACCAACAACCTCCAAGGGTCCCTGGGTGCCTGGTACAAGAATGACTTAGCCAAAATAACAAGAGTACCTTGAACGTCGCGCAGCGTATCGTGCAGACCGTCGATCGGATTAAGCTGAGAACTTGCTATATCGAAGCTCGCTCCAAGAGATTTAAAATGATCCAAGTTGCCTCGCGAAAAGTTCTGCCATTACGAAGTTATGGCTCGGAGAGCGTTTGCCTAGCGTTGAAGTGCTAGCGTACTAGCGTTGACTCGGGTAGCATTCCGCCGTCGAACCAGGTAGACACGAAATTCCAGCAATGAAGGAATCCGCTTGAATCAGGTACAAACAGAGAAGGAATAAATAGTTCTAGCTAGCAAAGACCTTGGGAATCAACCTGGGAACAACCAGGGATGATCCCAAATAATTCCAAGCAACAGAAAGTGCAGCAGCAGCTGATGGAGAACTTCAAGTGCAAGAACCTTGGGGAGGTAAAGTACTACCTCGGGATGCACGTGGAGAGGGATCTGGATCACAGGTGGTTGAAGCTGCACCAGGAGAAGTTCATCAAGGAGCTGGGGGAGAAGTATGGGATTGAGAATGAGTGCAAGGTTGCAACTCCTCTGCCAATTCAAGCTTGTGAAGGCTGCGGAGGATGAAGGGGTTGAAGCCGAGGAGCCTTGGTTGAAATTCCAGTCCTTGGTGGGCAGCCTCTTGTATGCAGCAGTTCACACGAGGCCCGACATTTCTTTCTCAGTTGGGAAGCTGGCTAAGGTGGTACAGAATCCATTAGAGGAGCAGGTGGATGCAGCTGAGCGTGTGGTGAAGTACCTGAACTCTCTGGAGTCCAATACTCCGCATCTGCACAGTTGAAGCAGAAACGGGTTGAGGTGATGGAGAAGGGGGAGAGGCTTGGAGAAGGCAAGCTCTTTCTCACTTGCTTTACCAATGCTACTTGGGCTTCTGAGAAGGAAGATTCTTCATCTGTGGGAGGATACATCTGCGTAGTTGGAGGAGGACCTGTTAGTTGGAGGTCCAAGAAGCAGACGGAGACGGCACTCTCCTCTGTTGAATCAGAGTACATGGCAATTTTTTACGGGGTGAAGGAGGTGATTTGGCTGAGGAGGCTGTTAGAGGAGATTGGCCAGGAGCAGAAGGTTGCTACGCTGCTGTTTTGTGATAGCAAGGGGGCTCTTGGGATGGCCAGGAACGCTGTGCTTCATGGGCTGAACAAGCACATGCGTATCAAGTGGCACTGGCTGTGTAAGGAGGTGAAGAGGGGGACGGTGAATCCGATCTACATCAAGACTCACCAGCAGCCAGCAGACTTCCTCACCAAGAGGTTTGCGGTAGAGACTCATTGGCGTTGTGTGCGCATGAGTGGAATGAGCATGAACTAGCATGGAATGATGGAAATGCAGCAGCAGGCTGAGGGGGAGTGTGTTGGGTGCAAATTCACATTGCACGACATCCTGCCATCTGTTTGTACGAGTATGCGTGTGCGAATACATTTGCGTGTGAATGGTGTGTTCGTGTGTTTGTTTGCTTTTGCAATTTTCGCTTGAAGCTTTTGCAGGTACTCGCGCAATGTGCGCTTCGGCACAACAATGTACGCGCTATGAACAGTGCAAGCAGAAAGGACGAGCTTGCAAAGGAACCCAAGATGGAAGCTTTGCAGTTCGGTTGAATTGATTGCGCAGATTCAGTTCTATCCAACTCGAAATTGTACTGTTTTGTTTGGTTGACTACTGTATGGCGGGGCAGGCACTATAGGGGTACAATTTAGGTGAAGGTTGGATGTTGTTTGCCTGTATCTGCATGCTACAAGGCCAGGGGAAACCAGCAGAACCAGCATTTGGCTGGTTGGGCAATGACAAAACAGGTTCTGTTTTCAGAACCTGAACCTGGTTGTTGTTTTTCCAGGTTGGAAAAACAGAACCAGAGGTTGTTTACCAACCTACCACATGCTATTTTGTCCAGCCAGGTAGGATATATTTGGGATCATCCCTGATTGTTCCCAGGTTGATTCCCAAGGTCCTTGCTAGCTATAACTATTTTGTCCGTCTCTGTTTGTACCTGGATATAGTCAATTGATTCGAGCGAATTCCATCTTTGCTGGAATTTCGTTTCTACGCGGTTCGACGGCGTAATGCTACCCGAGTCAACGCTAGTATGCTAGCACGCTAGTAACGCTACACAAATGCTGTCCGAGCCATAACTTCGTAATGGCATAACTTTTCGCGAGTCAACTTGGCTCATTTTAGCTCTTGGTGCGAGCTTTGATATAGCAAATTTTCAGCTTAGGGTCCTAGTAGCTTGAGTTTATTAGGCCCTTACACCAACAAGCTGGTATCAGAGCCTGCGTTATAGTGATCCTCGTTATAGGTAGCTATGGCGGGCAACACCTCGGCGGTAGCTGGTTAATCTTCAGCCCAAGAATGTAGCGGCAGCCAAGACTCTGTTGTTTCGGCGCCAAGGGGAGCGCGAACCAACCAGGGCTCGCTGATCAAGGAGGTGCTGAACAACTTCACCGTCGAGAAGTTAAATGGCGAGGGCTATGATGATTGGGCCTGGAAAATGCAACTGTATTTCCGTCAGATCGGTTTGCTGAAACTAATGATTGGGGAGGAGCCTAGACCGAATGACCCCGCGCTGCAGGAAGATCGGGAAGAGCGCGCCTCGGCTGGCTACTACTTGATGTCGCAGAGTTTGGAGCTGAACCAGCGTCACCACGTCATGCACCTGCTGTCGGGGTTGATTGCGGTCCGAAGGCGTGGACCGTGTTGAAGGAGCTATACGCCTCTACTTCCGTCGCTGCGACGCTCATGATGGAGAGGGAGCTGTCCGCGTTGCGCTTGAGCGAGGGAGAGCCGGTGCAACCTGTTCTGGACAAGATGCGCGACCTCTACGCGAAGCTGGCGATTGCGGGAATCACCTACCCAGAGCAGACCAAGTGTCCGAAAATGCTCTCACTGCTGCCGGAATCGTGGCTTCAATTCACGAGCGGATTGAGCCTGCTGCAGAACCAGAGCTTGTGGACGCTCGAATGGGTGCGGACAAAGATTCTGCAAGAGGATTTTCGTCGCCGCCAACTGAGGGGTGGAGACGACGGCAGCAGCGGCTACGGGATGCAAGGGAGCCGACGTGGTAAAGGACGTGGCTTCGGTGGTGCTGGGCGGGGTGCAAAGAAGGACGGCGACTCCAACGACCAACAAGGAGGTACCGGTTGGGGTCGCGGTGCAAAATCTGGACGTGGGGGCAAATCGGGTGCTGGTGGCAAAATGAAAGAGAGTTGCTGGTATTGTGAGAAGGAGGGGCACCCCTGGTTTTATTAGAGACTAAGGACGAGGTCTATGAAGATTTAGGGGCCGAAATATCACAAAATCGTTGGTCTCAATTTCTGGACAGAATCGTCGACTTGACAAGAAACGTCGTCGATGAAAAGTTCACCGTTAGAATCTCACAAAAACCGAGTATGTTGTAGCCCTAGACTGTGGCTACAACTCCCAATTTGAATCACATCAAAGGTGAACTAAATCTTGGGTTATTAATTTCGGCACACCAAGGGGTATGCTGCCATAGAGTGTTAACTCAATCACAATAGTCTCACAAATTCTCACAAGTTACACACAAGAGAGTTGGTGACAATCAACCAGGTAGAGGGGAAGAGGACGATGAGAGGGAAGGTCCCAAAGGAGTCCCCAACCAAGGAAACCCCATACCACACAATTCCCTTCCCCATAGGCAACCCAACTTTGACCTTTGTCCATTTCCCAACCTCCACAATCCACCTCACTCCCACTTGGCCACACTTGCCAACCTGGTTTGGCTTCACCCAACCACTTGGCAGCATCTACAGTGATGGGTACGAATTTCCCAACCCCAAAAGGTCTGTACCCCATATAAAGTCAACCCCACAACTTCCCACAGTCGCCGCAACCAAATATGAAAAGCATACGAACTCCAACGTTCGTAACTTTCTTGGTCGTGCTCCGATCGTGACGATTCTTGGTTCGTCGGAAAGCTCTCGAGCAGAGCTAAATAAAATTCACATACATTCAGAAAATCTCAACCATATCAAACACAAGTTCTTGCACACGCTCACACTACACATGATGGGAGGCAGACAGACGTGAATGCGAATGATAGCAGTACATAACAGGTTTTTGTGCTATAAGAAACCCGATGGATGGACCCCCCAGAATCGTCATCAGGATGGCGGCGCGCGGGGGAACCAGAAAAATGGTGCGAACATGGTCGCTGATTCGTCCGACAACAACCCGAAGGGCAACGGCGGTGCAGAGAAGAAGAAGGAGCGCTCCGCGGGCCAATTCTTCCATGCTGGAGACAAGGGGAAACAAGGAGACGCATCTGCCAAGGTTGGAGCAGAGCTGCACCCCCTGGACTTTTGGGTGTTGGACACGGGTGCTGCTTGGACGATGACGCCGCGTGAGGACCTGCTGGACAACGTACGCGTTGCGCCGATCAATGAGGTGTGCTCCGCCTCTAAACACATGTTGAAGGTGGTTGGTGCTGGACGAGCTGCATTTATGGGAGCTGATGGCAAGCCAGTGATGCTGCACGACGTTCTCCCCGTCCCTGAGCTAAAGGCCAACCTTATCTCGCTCCGTAAGCTTGGCAAGGCTGGGGTGAACACTAACACGGATGGGGCTCGCACTTATAAGGGGCAGCTGGGCAATCGGGTGCTTTGGGATATGCATGAGAGTAAGGACATGTACAGATCCATGTAGCAGCTGACAGCGTTGGCGGTGGTACGGAGGGGGCAGGCTGGAGAGGGGTCTGCATCCCAGGGGGAGTGCAACGCTGTTGGAGGTGTTGGTGTGAAAGTGTCGGCCAGATCTGGGGAGACGGATTGGGCAACGGCACACCGACACTTGGGGCATGTGGCAATGCCTTTGCTGAAGCAGCTGGAGAAAGATGGAGCCGTCAAGGGGTACCTGATGAAAACTGTGAAATTTGCCTGCTTTCGAAGATCACCCGTTTCCCTTTCCATAGTGTGGCTGGCAGGAGCAAGAAGCCATTGGAGCTGGTCCACATGGACTTGGTGGGGCCGCTGCCGGTGCAAGGGCACAAGGGGGAGCGGTACTTCCTTACGATTGTGGATGATTGGAGCAGACCCATGTGGGCGTATCCGCCGAAGCAGATGGGCCACGCCGCCTTCACGATACGGGATGATTGGCTGACGTTCATGGAATAGCAGGCAGCGTGTATAGTGAAGCGGATCAGGACAGTCAGGGGTGGTGAGTTCCTTGGAGCTGAGATGACGGCCTGGCTCAAGAAGCAGGGCATTCAGAGGGAGCTGACCACGGCTTACACCCCACAGTCCAATGGTGTAGCAGAACGGGCGAACCGGACTATTCTAGAGACAGCTAGGGTGCTGCTCATAGAATCTGGGCTTGGCAACTCCATGTGGCCTTACGCTGTCCGGCACGCTACCGACCCTAGAAACAGGGTACTCACCAAGGTTGGTGATGACTCGAAGGTGCTGTTGGAGAGGTGGCTTGGGAGGAAGCCGCCTGTAGACATGCTGAGGGTGTTTGGCTGCATGGCAGTCGCCCACGTCCCCAAGACCTACCGCAGTAAATTGGGGGCGAGTGCAATCTGGTGTGTGCATTCGGGGCTGGCTGCTGAGAGCAAGGGATGGCTGCTGTGGGAACCATCCAAAGGTGTGTTGTTTGACAGCAGGGATGTGAAGTTTGTTGAGGGCATGATGTATGGGAGCTGGGAGAAACAGCCAGAGGCCAGGGTGTTCTAGCAGATGGAGCAGATCACCATGCAGCTGGACCTGACTCCTACTGTGTGGGAGGAGGGCGATGAGGCAGCTGCAAGGAATGGTGATAGAGAGAGGGTACTGGAGGCACCTGCTGGTGGAGAATATGGTGTGGAGACTGGCGGTAGTACTAGTGGAGCTGCTGGATTCGAGGGAGGAGAGAAGCAGGTGGGGAAAACTAAGAAGCCGAAGGGTGTCGTTATGAAGGGATGGGAGACACCCGTCTCCAGGCTAAGACGTACCCGTATGGCTACTAAGAAGCTGACTGCAGGATCAGGTGTAGCGGAGCAGCAGCTTGGGACCGAGGAGGCATTGCTGATTCTACCTCATGGCTATGACCCGGATGAGGAGGATGAACCTGCCTACTGTTTTCTTGCTCCTGCACCAGAGGAGGCATTAGCTGGACCAGATAGGGAGAAGTGGCTGGTTTCTAGGGATGCTGAGTACCAGAGCCTGCTAGAGAATGGGACATGGGATCTGGTGGTGCTGCCCGAGGGGAAGAAAGCCGTACAGTGCAAATGGATGCTAAGGATCAAGACCGATGACAAGGGACAGGTCACCATCTACAAGAGTAGGCTGGTGGCTAAAGGGTTTATGCAGAATGAGAAGCAGGACATTAACGAAATCTTTGCTCCTACTGCCAATCCCCTACCCTCCGTATCTTGTTGGCCAATGCAGCCGTTAGTGGGAAATTCATCATTTAGATAGATATATCAACGGCATTTCTCAATGGGATTTTAGAGGAGGATGTGTACATGACGCAGCCGCCTGGGTATGAGGATGGTACGGGCAGGGTGTGCAAGCTGAAAAAGTCTATCTACGGCTTGAAGCAGGCGCCACGCTACTGGTACCAGAAGTTGGCAGCTGTTTTAGAGGAGATGGGATTCAGGACCAGCAGCTGTGATGAGAGCCTCATTTTCAAGGAGGGGGAGAAGCTGGTGCTGTTTCTGGTCTATGTAGACGACATTCTTCTCTTCAGCAGCAGCATGAAAGAGATCCAGAAAGTGCAGCAGCAGCTGATGGAGGTAAAGTACTACCTCGGGGAGAGGAATTGTTGGGTGCAAATGCACATTGCACGACATCCTGCCGTCTGTTTGTACGAGTATGCGTGTGCGAATGCATTTGCGTGTGAATGGTGTGTTCGTGTGTTTGTTTGCTTTCGCATTTTTTCGCTTGATGCATTTGCAGGTACTCGCGCAATGTGCGCTTTGGCACAACATTGTATGCGCTATGAACAGTGCAAGCAGAAAGGACGAGCTCGCAAAGGAACCCAAGATGGAAGCTTTGCAGTTCGGTTGAGTTGATTGCGCAGATTCAGTTCTATCCAACTCGAAATTGTACTGTTTTGTTTGGTTAACTATAGTGTAGCAGGGAAGGCACTATAGGGGTACAATTTAGGTGAAGGTTGGATGTTGTTTGTCTGTATCTGCATGCTACAAGGCCAGGGGAAACCAGCGGAACCAGCATTTGGCTGGTTGGGCAAAGACAAAACAGGTTCTGTTTTTAGAACCTGAACCTGGTTGTTGTTTTCCTAGGTTGGAAAAACAGAACCAGAGGTTGTTTACCAACCTACCACCTGCTATTTTGTCCAGCCAGGTTGGTTCTATTGCTTGGAATTATTTGGGATCATCCCTGGTTGTTCCCAGGTTGATTCCCAAGGTCCTTGCTAGCTAGAACTATTTAATCCTTCTCTGTTTGTACCTGAATATAGTAAAAATTGATTCAAGCGAATTCCTTCCTCGCTGGAATTTCGTTTCTGCGCTATTCGACAGCGGAATGCTACCCGAGTCAACGCTAGTATGCTAGCACTCCAACGCTAGGCAAACGCTGTCCGAGCCAGAACTTAGTAATGGCAGAACTTTTCGCGAGGCAACTTGGCTCATTTTAAAGCTCTTGGAGCGAGCTTCGATATAGCGAATTCTCAGCTTAATCCGACCGACGGTCTGCACGGCACGCTGCGCGACGTTCAAGGTACTCTTGCTGTTTTGACTAAGTCCTTCTTGATCCCTCTCTCTACAAACTCGGACCCGAGGATAGGGGCTGGTCTTGTACCAGGCACCCAGGGACCCTTGGAGGTGACCCCGAGGAGAGGTTTTAAGTTTGATTAAGTCCTAATAGCTTGAGTTTATTAGGCCCTTACACCAACAAGCTGGTATCAGAGCTGCGTTATAGTGATCCTCGTTATAGGTAGCTATGGCGGGCAACACCTCGGCGGGAGCTGGTGAATCTTCAGCCCAAGATCGTAGCGGCAGCCAAGATTCTGGTCTTTCAGCGCCAAGGGGAGCGCGAACAAACCAGGGCTCGCTTGTCAAGGAGGTGCTGAAGAATTTCACCGTCGAGAAGTTCAATGGTGAGGGCTATGATGATTGGGCCTGGAAAATGCAATTATATTTCCGTCAGATCGGTTTGCTGAAACTAATGATTGGGGAGGAGCCTAGACCGAGTGACCCCACGCTGCAGGAAGATTGGGACGAGCGCTCCTCGGCTGGCTACTATCTGATGTCGCAGAGTTTGGAGCTGAACCAGCGTCACCACGTCATGCACCTGCTGCCGGAGGTTGAATGCGGTCCGAAGGCGTGGACCGTGTTGAAGGAGCTGCACGCCCCGACCTCCGTTGTCGCAACGTTGATGCTGGAGAGGGAGCTGTCCGCGTTGCGCCTGAGCGAGGGAGAGCCGGTGCAACCAGTCCTGGACAAGATGCGCGACCTCTACGCGAAGTTGGCGACCGCGGGAATCACCTACCCGGAGCAGACCAAGTGCTTGAAGATGCTCTCGCTGCTGCCAGAATCGTGGCTTCAATTTACGAGCGGATTGAGCCTGCCGCAGAACCAGAGCTTGTGGACGCTCGAGTGGGTGCGGACGAAGATTCTGGAGGAGGACTTCCGTCGCCGCCAACTGAGGGGTGGAGACGACGGCAGCAGCGGCTACGGGATGCAAGGGAGCCGACGTGGCAGAGGACGTGGCTTCGGTGGTGCTGGACGCGGTGCAAAGAAAGACGACGACTCCAACGACCAACAAGGAGGTACCGGTTGGGGTCGCGGTGCGAAATCTGGACGTGGGGGCAAGTCGGGTGCTGGTGGCAAAATGAAAGGGAGTTGCTGGTATTGTGAGAAGGAAGGGCACCCCTGGTTTTTGTGCTATAAGAAACCCGATGGATGGACCCCCCAGAATCGTCACCAGGATGGCGGCGCGCGGAGGAACCAGAAAAACGGCGCCAACATGGTCGCTGATTCGTCCGACAACAACCCGAAGGGCAACGGCGGTGCGGAGAAGAAGAAGGAGCGCACCGCGGGCCAATTCTTCCATGTGGGAGACAAGGGGGAGCAAGGAGACGCCTCTGCCAAAGTTGGAGCAGAGCTGCACCCCCTAGACTATTGGGTGTTGGACACAGGCGCTGCTTGGACGATGACGCCGCGCAAGGACCTGCTGGACGAAGTACGAGCTGCACCGATCAATGAAGTGTGCTCCGCCTCTGGACACATGTTGAAGGTGGCTGGTGCGGGACGAGCTGCGTTTAAGGGAGCGGATGGCAAGCCGGTGGTGCTGCACGACGTTCTCTTCGTCCCCGACCTGAAGGCCAACCTTATCTCCCTCCGTAAGCTTGGCAAGGCTGGGGTGAACACCAACACGGATGGGGCACGCACTTATAAGGGGAAGCTGGGCAATCGGGTGCTTTGGGATCTGCACGAGAGCAAGGACGTGTACAGATCTATGTGGCAGCTGCCGGCCCTGGCGTGGCATGGTGGGGGGCAGGCTGGAGAGGGGTCTGCATCCCAGGGGGAGTGCAATGCCGTTGGAGGGGTTGGTGTGAAAGGCCAGATCTGGGGAGACAGATTGGGCAACGGCACACCGGCGCTTAGGGCATGTGGCAATGCCTTTGCTGAAGCAGCTGGAGAAGGATGGAGCCGTTAAGGGTCTGAAGCTGAACGGACAGCCACCCGATGACAACTGTGAAATCTGTTTGCTTTCAAAGTTCACCCGTTTCCCTTTCCATAGTGTGGCTGGCAGGAGCAAGAAGCCTTTGGAGCTGGTCCACATGGACTTGGTGGGGCCGCTGCCGGTGCAAGGGCACAAGGGGGAGCGGTATTTTCTTACAATTGTGGATGACTGGAGCAGGCTGATGTGGGCGTATCCGCTGAAGCAGAAGGACCACGCCGCCTCCACGATACGGGACGATTGGCTGCCATTCGTGGAGAAGCAGGCGGAGTGTGTAGTGAAGCGGATTAGGACAGACCGGGGTGGTGAGTTCCTTGGAGCTGAAATGACGGCCTGGCTCAAGAAGCAGGGCATCCAGAGAGAGCTGACCACGGCTTATACCCCACAGTCCAATGGTGTAGCAGAACGGGCAAACCGGACCATTCTGGAGACAGCTAGGGCGCTGCTCATAGAATCTGGGCTGAGCAATTCTATGTGGCCTCATGCTGTCCGGCACGCCACTGTCGCTAGGAACAGGGTGCTCACCAAGGTTGGGGATGACTCGTGGGTGCCGTTGGAGAGGTGGCTTGGGAGGAAGCCGCCGGTGGACATGCTGAGGGTGTTTGGCTGCATGGCAGTCGCCCACGTCCCCAAGACCTACCGCAGTAAGTTGGGGGCGAGTGCAATCTGGTGTGTGCATTTGGGGCTGGCTGCTGAGAGCAAGGGATGGCTGCTGTGGGAACCATCCAAGGGTGTGTTGTTTGACAGCAGGGATGTGAAATTCATTGAGGGCATGATGTATGGGAGCTGGGAGAAACAGCCGGAGGCAAGGGTGTCCCAGCAGATGGAGCAGATCACCATGCAGCTGGACCTGACTCCTAGTGTGTGGGAGGAGGGAGAGGAGGCAGCTGCTGGAAATGGTGATGGAGAGAAGGTACAGGAGGCATCTGCTGGTGGAGAAAATGGTGTGGAAACTGGCGGCAGCACTAGTGGAGCTGCTGGACCCGAGGGAGGAGAGAAGCAGCAGGGAAAAACTAAGAAGCCGAAGGGTGTCGTTATGAAGGGATGGGAGACACCCGTCTCCAGGCCAGGACGTACCCGTATGGCTACTAAGAAGCTGACTGCAGGAACTGATGCAGCAGAGCAGCAGCTAGGGACCGAAGAGGCATTGCTGATTCTACCTCATGGCTATGACCCGGATGAGGAGGATGAGCCTGCGTACTGTTTTCTTGCCCCTGCACCAGAGGAACCAGCTAGCATGGAAGAGGCATTAGCTGGACCAGATAGGGACAAGTGGCTGGCTTCTAGGGATGCTGAGTACCAGAGTCTGCTGGAGAATAGGACATGGGATCTGGTGGTGCTGCCTGATGGGAAGAAAGCGATACAATGCAAGTGGGTGCTGAGGATCAAGACCGATGACAAGGGGCAGGTCACCATCTACAAGAGTAGGCTGGTGGCGAAGGGGTTTATGCAGAAGGAGAAGCAGGACTTCAACGAGATCTTTGCTCCCACTGCCAAACCCCCTACCCTCCGTGTCTTGTTGGCAGATGCAGCTGTTAGTGGGAAATTCATCATTCAGATGGATATTTCAACGGCATTCCTGAATGGGATTTTAGAGGAGGATGTGTACATGACGCAGCCGCCTGGGTATGAGGATGGTACGGGCAGGGTGTGCAAGCTCAACAAGTCCATCTACGGCTTGAAGCAGGCGCCACGCTGCTGGTACCAGAAGTTGGCAGCTGTTTTAGAGGAGATGGGATTCAGGACCAGCAGCTGTGATGAGAGCCTCTTTCTCAAGGGTGAGGGGGAGAAGCTGGTGCTGTTTCTGGTCTATGTGGACGACATTCTTCTCTTCAGCAGCAGCATGAAGGAGATCCAGAAAGTGCAGCAGCAACTGATGGAAAACTTCAAGTGCAAGAACCTTGGGGAGGTAAAGTACTACCTCGGGATGCACGTGGAGAGGGATCCAGATCACAGGTGGTTGAAGCTGCACCAGGAGAAGTTCATCAAGGAGCTGGGGGAGAAGTATGGGATTGAGAATGAGCGCAAGGTTGCAACTCCCCTGCCAGCAGAATTCAAGCTTGTGAAGGCTGCAGAGGATGAAGGGGTTGAAGCTGAAGAGCAGCAGCAATTTCAGTCCTTGGTGGGCAGCCTCTTGTACGCAGCAGTTCACACGAGGCCCGACATCTCTTTCTCGGTTGGGCAGCTGGCTAGGGTGGTGCAGAATCCATCAGAGGAGCAGGTGGATGCAGCTGAGCGTGTGGTGAAGTACCTGAACTCTCACCCAAGCATTGGAGTTCAATACTCCGCATCTGCACAGGTGAAGCAGAAAGGGGTGGAGGTGCTGAAAGAGAAGGGGGAGAGGCTTGGAGAAGGCAAGCTATTTCTCACTTGCTTTACCGATGCTACGTGGGCTTCTGAGAAGGAGGATTCCTCATCTGTGGGAGGATACATCTGCGTAGTTGGGGGAGGACCTGTTAGTTGGAGGTCCAAGAAGCAGACGGAGACGGCACTCTCTTCCGTAGAATCAGAGTACATGGCGATGTTCCATGGGGTGAAGGAGGTGATTTGGCTGAGGAGGCTGTTAGAGGAGATTGGCCAGGAGCAGAAAGTTGCTACGCCGTTGTTTTGTGATAGCAAGGGGGCTCTTGGGATGGCCAGAAACGCTGTGCTTCATGGGCTGAACAAGCACATGCGTATCAAGTGGCACTGGCTGCGTAAGGAGGTGAAGAGGGGGACGGTGAATCCAATCTACATCAAGACTCACCAGCAGCCAGCAGACTTTCTCACCAAGAGGCTTGCGGATGAGCCTCATTGGCGTTGTGTGCGCATGAGTGGAATGAGCATGAACTAGCATGGAATGACGGGGATGCAGCCGGCAGGCTGAGGGGGAGTGTGTTGGGTGCAAATGCACATTGCACGACATCCTGCCGTCTGTTTGTACGAGTATGCGTGTGCGAATGCATTTGCGTGTGAATGGTGTGTTCGTGTGTTTGTTTGCTTTCGCATTTTTTCGCTTGATGCATTTGCAGGTACTCGCGCAATGTGCGCTTTGGCACAACATTGTATGCGCTATGAACAGTGCAAGCAGAAAGGACGAGCTCGCAAAGGAACCCAAGATGGAAGCTTTGCAGTTCGGTTGAGTTGATTGCGCAGATTCAGTTCTATCCAACTCGAAATTGTACTGTTTTGTTTGGTTAACTATAGTGTAGCAGGGAAGGCACTATAGGGGTACAATTTAGGTGAAGGTTGGATGTTGTTTGTCTGTATCTGCATGCTACAAGGCCAGGGGAAACCAGCGGAACCAGCATTTGGCTGGTTGGGCAAAGACAAAACAGGTTCTGTTTTTAGAACCTGAACCTGGTTGTTGTTTTCCCAGGTTGGAAAAACAGAACCAGAGGTTGTTTACCAACCTACCACCTGCTATTTTGTCCAGCCAGGTTGGTTCTATTGCTTGGAATTATTTGGGATCATCCCTGGTTGTTCCCAGGTTGATTCCCAAGGTCCTTGCTAGCTAGAACTATTTAATCCTTCTCTGTTTGTACCTGAATATAGTAAAAATTGATTCAAGCGAATTCCTTCCTCGCTGGAATTTCGTTTCTGCGCTATTCGACAGCGGAATGCTACCCGAGTCAACGCTAGTATGCTAGCACTCCAACGCTAGGCAAACGCTGTCCGAGCCAGAACTTAGTAATGGCAGAACTTTTCGCGAGGCAACTTGGCTCATTTTAAAGCTCTTGGAGCGAGCTTCGATATAGCGAATTCTCAGCTTAATCCGACCGACGGTCTGCACGGCACGCTGCGCGACGTTCAAGGTACTCTTGCTGTTTTGACTAAGTCCTTCTTGATCCCTCTCTTTACAAACTCGGACCCGAGGATAGGGGCTGGTCTTGTACCAGGCACCCAGGGACCCTTGGAGGTGACCCCGAGGAGAGGTTTTAAGTTTGATTAAGTCCTAATAGCTTGAGTTTATTAGGCCCTTACACCAACAGGAATCTGGATCACAGATGGTTGAAGCTGGACCAGGAGAAGTTCATCGAGGAGCTGGGGGACAAGTGTGGGATTGAGAATGAGCACAAGGTTGCATCTGGATAATGAATTTCCCACTAACGGCTGCATCTGCCAACAAGACACGAAGGGTAGGGGGTTTGGCAGTGGGAGCAAAGATCTCATTGAAGTCCCGCTTCTCCTTCTGCATAAATCCCTTAGCCACCAACCTACTCTTGTAGATGGTGACCTGCCCCTTGTCGTCAGTCTTGATCCTTAGCACCCACTTGCATTGTACCGCTTTCTTTCCCTCAGGCAGCACCACTAGTTCCCAAGTCCCATTCTCCAGCAGGCTCTGGTACTCAGCATCCCTAGAAGCCAGCCACTTGTCCCTATCTGGTCCAACTAATGCCTCCTCCATGCTAGCTGGTTCCTCTGGTGCAGGGGCGATAAAACAGTAGGCAGGTTCATCCTCCTCATCCGGGTCATAGCCATGAGGTAGAATCAGCATTGCCTCCTCGGTCCCAAGCTGCTGCTCCGCTACACCTGATCCTGCAGTCAGCTTCTTAGTAGCCATACGGGTACGTCCTGGCCTAGAGACGGGTGTTTCCCACCCCTTCATAACGACACCCTTCGGCTTCTTAGCTTTCCCCTGCTGCTGCTTTCCTCCCTCGGATCCAGCAGCTTCACTAGTGCTATCGCCAGCCTCTCCTCCACCAGCAGGTGCCTCCTGTACATTTTCTCCATCACCATTCCCCGCAGCTGCCTCCTCTCCCTCCTCCCACACACTAGGAGTCAGGTCCAGCTGCATGGTGATCTGCTCCATCTGCTGGGACACCCTTGCCTCTGGTTGTTTCTCCCAGCTCCCATACATCATGCCCTCAATGAATTTCACATCCCTGCTGTCAAACAACACACCCTTGGATGGTTCCCACAGCAGCCATCCCTTGCTCTCAGCAGCCAGGCCCAAATGCACACACCAGATTGCACTCGCCCCCAACTTACTGCGGTAGGTCTTGGGGACATGGGCGACACCCTCAGCATGTCCACCGGCGGCTTCCTCCCAAGCCACCTCTCCAACGGCACCCACGAGTCATCCCCAACCTTGGTGAGTACCCTGTTCCTAGCCACGGTAGCGTGCCGAACAGCATGGGGCCAGATCGTGTTGCTCATCCTAGATTCTATGAGCAGCGCCCTAGCTGTCTCCAGAATTGTCCGGTTCGCCCGTTCTGCTACGCCGTTCGACTGTGGGGTGTAAGCCGTGGTCAGCTCCCTCTGGATGCCCTGCTTCTTGAGCCAAGCCGTCATCTCAGCTCCAAGGAACTCACCACCCCGGTCTGTCCTAATCCGCTTCACCACACACTCCGCTTGCTTCTCCACGAACGGCAGCCAATCGTCCCGTATCGTGGAGGCGGCGTGATCTTTGTGCTTTATCGGATACGCCCACATTAGCCTGCTCCAGTCATCCACTATGGTTAGGAAATACCGCTCCCCCTTGTGCCCTTGCACCGGCAGCGGCCCCACCAAGTCCATGTGGACCAGCTCCAAAAGCTTCTTGCTCCTGCCAGCCACACTATGGAAGGGGAAACGGGTGAACTTTGAAAGGAGGCAAATTTCACAGTTATCATCGGGTGGTTGTCCGTTCAGCTTCAAGCCCTTAACGGCTCCATCCTTCTCCAGCTGCTTTAGCAAAGGCATTGCCACATGCCCCAAACGTCGGTGTGCCGTTGCCCAATCCGTCTCCCCAGATCTGGCCGACACTTTCACACCAACCCCTCCAACGGCGTTGCACTCCCCCTGGGATGCAGACCCCTCTCCAGCCTGCCCCCCACCGTGCCACGCCAGCGCCGGCAGCTGCCACATAGATCTGTACACGTCCTTGCTCTCGTGCAGATCCCAAAGCACCCGATTGCCCAGCTTCCCCTTATAAGTGCGTGCCCCATCCGTGTTGGTGTTCACCCCAGCCTTGCCAAGCTTACGGAGGGAGATAAGGTTGGCCTTCAGGTCGGGGACGAGGAGAACGTCGTGCAGCACCACCGGCTTGCCATCCGCTCCCTTAAACGCAGCTCGTCCCGCACCAGCCACCTTCAACATGTGTCCAGAGGCAGAGCACACCTCGTTAATCGGTGCAGCGCGTACGTCGTCCAGCAGGTCCTTGCGCGGCGTCATCGTCCAAGCAGCGCCTGTGTCCAACACCCAATAGTCTAGGGGGTGCAGCTCTGCTCCAACCTTAGCAGATGCGTCTCCTTGCTCCCCCTTGTCTCCCACATGGAAGAATTGGCCCGCGGTACGCTCCTTCTTCTTCTCCGCACCGCCGTTGCCCTTTGGGTTGTTGTCGGACGAATCAGCGACCATGTTCGCGCCGTTTTTCTGGTTCCTCCGCGCGCCGCTATCCTGGTGACGATTCTGGGGGGTCCATCCATCGGGTTTCTTATAGCACAAAAACCAGGGGTGCCCTTCCTTCTCACAATACCAGCAACTCCCTTTCATTTTGCCTCCAGCACCCGACTTGCCCCCAACCGGTACCTCCTTGTTGGTCGTTGGAGTCGTCGTCTTTCTTTGCACCGCGCCCAGCACCACCAAAGCCACGTCCTCTGCCACGTCGGCTCCCTTGCATCCAGTAGCCGTTGCTGCCGTCGTCTCCACCCCTCAGTTGGCGGCGACGGAAGTTCTCCTCCAGAATCTTCGTCCGCACCCACTCGAGCGTCCACAAGCTCTAGTTCTGCGGCAGGCTCAATCCGCTCGTGAATTGAAGCCACGATTCCGGCAGCAGCGAGAGCATCTTCAGGCACTTGGTCTGCTCCGGGTAGGTGATTCCCGCGATCGCCAGCTTCGCGTAGAGATCACGCATCTTGTCCAGGATGGGTTGCACCGGCTCTCCCTCGCTCAGACGCAACGCGGACAGCTCCCTCTCCATCATGAGCGTCGCGGCAACGGAGGTAGGGGCGTGCAGCTCCTTCAACACAGTCCACGCCTTCGGACCGCACTCAACCTCCGGCAGCAGGTGCATGACGTGGTGACGCTGGTTCAGCTCCAAACTCTGCGACATCAAGTAGTAGCCAGCCGAGGCGCGCTCGTCCCAATCTTCCTGAAGGGCGGGGTCACTCGGTCTAGGCTCCTCCCCAATCATTAGTTTCAGCAAACCGATCTGACGGAAATACAGTTGCATTTTCCAGGCCCAATCATCATAGCCCTCACCATTGAACTTTTCGACGGTGAAGTTTTTCAGCACCTCCTTGATCAGCGAGCCCTGGCTTGTTCGCGCTCCCCTTGGCGCAGAAACACCAGAATCTTGGCTGCCGCTACGATCTTGGGCTGAAGATTCACCAGCTACCGCCGAGGTGTTACCCGCCATAGCTACCTATAACGAGGATCACTATAACGCAGCTCTGATACCAGCTTGTTGGTGTAAGGGCCTAATAAACTCAAGCTATTAGGACTTAATCAAACTTAAAACCTCTCCTCAGGGTCACCTCCAAGGGTCCCTGGGTGCCTGGCACAAGACCAGCCCCTATCCTCGGGTCCGAGTTTGTAGAGAGAGGAGTCAAGAAAGACTTAGCCAAAATAACAAGAGTACATTGAACGTCGCGCAGCGTGCCGTGCAGATCGTCGATCGGATTAAGCTGGAAATTTGCTATATCGAAGCTCTCTCCAAGAGCTTTAAAATAAGCCAAGTTGCCTCACAAAAAGTTTTGCCATTACGAAGTTATGGCTCGGACAGCGTTTGCCTAGCGTTGGAGTGCTAGCGTACTAGCGTTGACTCGGGTAGCATTCCGCCGTCGAACCGCGTAGAAACAAAATTCCAGCAAGGAAGGAATTCGCATGAATCAATTGACTATATCCAGGTACAAACAGAGAAGGAATAAATAGTTATAGCTAGCAAGGACCTTGGGAATCAACCTGAGAACAACCAGGGATGATCCCAAATAATTCCAAGCAACAGAACCAACCTGGCTGGACAAAACAGCAGGTGGTAGGTTGGAAAACAACCTCTGGTTCTGTTTTTCCAACCTGGAAAAACAACAACCAGGTTCAGGTTCTAAAAACAGAACCTGTTTTGTCTTTGCCCAGCCAGCCAAATGCTGGTTCTGCTGGTTTCCCCTGGCCTTGTAGCATGCAGATACAGACAAACAACATCCAACCTTCACCTAAATTGTACCCCTATAGTGCCTGCCTTGCTACACTATAGTCAACCAAACATAACAGTACAATTTCGAGTTGGGTTCCTTTGCGAGCTTGTCCTTTCTGCTTGCACTGTTCATAACGCGTACAATGTTGTGCCGAAGCGCACATTGTGCGAGTACCTGCAAATGCTTCAAGCGAAAATTGCGAAAGCAAACAAGCACACGAACACACCATGCATACGCAAATGCACTCGCACACGCATACTCGTACAAACAGACGGCAGGATGTCGTGCAAAGTGAATTTGCACCCAACAGATTTGTCTGAGGAGGCTATTAGAGGAGATTGGCCAGGAGCAGAAGGTTGCTACGCTGCTGTTTTGTGACAGCAAGGGGGTTCTAAGAATGGCCAGGAACGCTGTGCTTCAAGGGCTGAACAAGCATATTTGTATCAAGTGACACTGGCTGCGTAAGGAGGTGAAGAGGGGGATGGTGAATCCTATCTATATCAAGCTCACCAACAGCAAGCGGACTTCGTCACCAAGAGGCTTGCAGATGAGCCTTATTGGTATTGTGTGCGCATGAATGGAATGAGCATGTACTAGCATGGAACGATGGGAATGCAACCAGGAGGCTGAGGGGGAGTGCGTTGGGTGCAAACTTACTTTGCATGATACCCTATGGTCAGTTTGTATGAGTATGCAATGTCGCGGTCTGCCAACGCTGCAAGTCGACAGTGTGCAAACGCAGCAGCAAGGCGAATGCACAACGTTGCACCTACAGGACAGTAGCGCACCCTCTTTGCAGATGCTCGCAGTTGGTTGGCATGCTGTGGCTTGTCACCTGCACAGCGCAGAAACCAAGTCATCCACGTGCTGACAACTGCACCTTATCATTTATGTCGACCTTGGTGGTAGTATTCCGAGGTCTGCTTCGCCAGAAACACCTGGGCGACTGTCGCACCTCCGCAGAACCCCGTCGCCCGGGTAACTTGGTCGACCGAGCAACCACGTTCGACCAGCTGCTTCTCCTCGTGCCCGTCGACCATCCACGACGACCTGCACAGGTTGACCACACCAAGTCGACCATACCACAAGTCGACATGGCTGATCAGGTCACCAGCAGCAGCACCGCGATGCTGAAGGAGCTGCTGGAGGCTGCCTTCGAGCTGCGCGAGATCTTGCCGGCCGTTAAGTACCTCGGGCTGAAGATCGTGCGTGACAGGGCGACGATGAAGCTGTGGCTGCACCAGCAGGGCTACACCGACGAGCTGCGTAAGCGCTTCATCAACGAGGAGCAGGCCGTGTGCACCCCTAAGACGCCGGTCTCCATCGACGCCTACGCCGAGCTGGCGTTTGATGACGAGAAGGCCTAGGAGCGAGAGGAGGAGGAGTACCAGTAAGGAGACACATCTGTCAAGGTTGCAGCTGGGCTGCACCCCCTGGACTTTTGGTGCTGGACACGGGCGCTGCATAGACGATGACGCGCCGCATGGACCTGCAAAACGACGTACGCGCTGCACCGATCAATGAGGTGTGCTCTGCCTCTGGACACGCGTTGAAGGTGGCTGGTGCGGGACGAGCTGCTTTCAAGGGAGCGGATGGAAAGCCAGTGCCACTGACGCACGGGACACAAAGAATCGGTATTGGCCGACAGTTGATGTCCAGGCCAGTGGCAAACTCGTGCTTCGCCAAGCTCGTGATGGTGTCGACGTCGACACGAGCAAGTCTCACGTGCCACCTGGCTGGCATCGACTTTGTCGTGGTAATGGTCCGTAGTCGACGTCGCGGTGCATATCCGGACGCAGATTGGTGCAGAGGACCCGGCTAGTATACTTCGCCCGACCAGGCGTCCTGCAGCCACACGCCACTCTCCTGTAGTTGGCCAGCTGACAGCAGGTTCGCCTGCACGCCCGGGACGTAGAGCACGTCGGGGATGAGCACCTGCTTCCCGGCCTCTCCTTGCAGGGAGAAGGCGCCCCAGCCCTATACATCTTGCAACGCTCGATTGAAGCCGCGCACGTGATTGACGTTGCCGCTCGGCCCCAAGTCTATGAAAGCCTCATGCGTCCCCATCGGGTGGTGTGAGCTCGCTCAAGTCGGCGTCGCCACTGCTGTAGGTCGGGTGCACCTTCCACACACCCGATCACAGAGTCGGCTCCGCCCAAGCTAGGAAGGGGCCAACATACAACTCCCGTTGACAAGTGCATTATTTATCCATATAGTCGGTACCCAAAAAAAGAAGGTTACTAATCCATAAGGCTGGCGCGTTATTTACCGATATGGTTCATACCAAGACTAAGCGCATTACTTGCCCATATGCTTAGTACCAAGGATAAGTGCGTTGCTTACCAATACAGCTGGTACCTAGAGTAAATGCGTTACTTATCCATATGGTAGGTACCCCAAGTAAGTGCGTTACATACCCATATATTTGGAGCCAAGGGTAAGTGCGTTACAGAACGAAACGGTTGGTACCAAGAGTAAGTGCATTATTTAACCATATGGTTGGTGCCAAGAGTCAGGGCGTTATCTATCGATATGGTTGGTACCAAGAGTAAGTGCGTTACTTACCTATATGGTTGGTACCAATAGTAAATGTGCTATTTTCCTATATTGTTGGTCTCAAGAGTAAGTGCGTTACCTATGCATATGGTTGGTGCCTAAAGTTATCGTATTACTTACCCATATTGTTGGTACAATGAATAAGTGCATTATTTACCCATATGGTTGGTACCAAGAATAAGTGTGTTACTTATCAATGTAGTTGGTACCTATAGTAAACACATTACTTACCCATATGGTTGGTACCAAGAGTATGTACATTACTTACCGATATGGTCGGTACCGACAATAAGCACGTTACTTACGCATATGGCTGGTACCCTGGTTGCTACGAAAAGTAACTGCATTACATACCAATATGGTTGGTACCTAGAATGAGTACGTTTCTTACACATATAATTTGTACCAAGAATAAATGTTGGGTGCAAAAGTACTTCGCACAATATCCTCTCATCTGTTTGTATGAGTATGTATGTGCAAATGCATTCGCATCTAAATTTATGTTAGTGTGTTTGTTTGCCTTCGCGATTTCCGCTTGATGCATTTGCAGGTACTCACGCAATGTGCGCTTCGGCACAACATTGTACGCACTATGAACAGTGCAAGCAGAAAGGACGAGCTTTCAAAGGAACCCAAGATGGAAGCTCTGCAGTTCGGTTGATTTGAATGCACAAATTCAGTCTTATCTTACTCGGAATAGTACCCTTTTAGTTTGGCGAACTATATGTTGGGTGCAAATGCACATTGCACGACATCCTGCCGTCTGTTTGTACGAGTATGCGTGTGTGAATGCATTTGCGTGTGAATGGTGTGTTCGTGTGTTTGTTTGCTTTCGCATTTTTCGCTTGATGCATTTGCAGGTACTCGCGCAATGTGCGCTTCGGCACAACATTGTACGCGCTATGAACAGTGCAAGCAGAAAGGACGAGCTCGCAAAGGAACCCAAGATGGAAGCTTTGCAGTTCGGTTGAGTTGATTGCGCAGATTCAGTTCTATCCAACTCGAAATTGTACTGTTTTGTTTGGTTAACTATAGTGTAGCAGGGAGGGCACTATAGGGGTACAATTTAGGTGAAGGTTGGATGTTGTTTGTCTGTATCTGCATGCTACAAGGCCAGGGGAAACCAGCGGAACCAGCATTTGGCTGGTTGGGCAAAGACAAAACAGGTTCTGTTTTTAGAACCTGAACCTGGTTGTTGTTTTCCCAGGTTGGAAAAACAGAACCAGAGGTTGTTTACCAACCTACCACCTGCTATTTTGTCCAGCCAGGTTGGTTCTGTTGCTTGGAATTATTTGGGATCATCCCTGGTTGTTCCCAGGTTGATTCCCAAGGTCCTTGCTAGCTAGAACTATTTAATCCTTCTCTGTTTGTACCTGAATATAGTCAAATTGATTCATGTGAATTCCTTCCTCGCTGGAATTTCGTTTCTACGCGGTTCGTTGGCGGAATGCTACCCGAGTCAACGCTAGTACGCTAGCACTCTAATGCTAGGCAAACACCGTCTGAGCCATAACTTCGTAATGGCAGAACTTTTCGCGAGGCAACTTGGCTCATTTTAAAGCTCTTGGAGCGAGCTTCGATATAGCGAATTCTCAGCTTAATCCGATCGACGGTCTGCACGGCACGCTGCGCGACGTTCAAGGTACTCTTGCTGTTTTGACTAAGTCCTTCTTGATCCCTCTCTCTACAAACTCGGACCCGATGATAGGGGCTGGTCTTGTACCAGGCACCCAGGGACCCTTGGAGGTGACCCCGAGGAGAGGTTTTAAGTTTGATTAAGTCCTAATAGCTTGAGTTTATTAGGCCCTTACACCAACAAGCTGGTATCAGAGCTGCGTTATAGTGATCCTCGTTATAGGTAGCTATGGCGGGCAACACCTCGGCGGGAGCTGGTGAATCTTCAGCCCAGGATCGTAGCGGCAGCCAAGATTCTGGTCTTTCAGCGCCAAGGGGAGCGCGAACAAACCAGGGCTCGCTTGTCAAGGAGGTGCTGAAGAATTTCACCGTCGAGAAGTTCAATGGTGAGGGCTATGATGATTGGGCCTGGAAAATGCAATTATATTTCCGTCAGATCGGTTTGCTGAAACTAATGATTGGGGAGGAGCCTAGACCGAGTGACCCCACGCTGCAGGAAGATTGGGACGAGCGCTCCTCGGCTGGCTACTATTTGATGTCGCAGAGTTTGGAGCTGAACCAGCGTCACCACGTCATGCACCTGCTGCCGGAGGTTGAATGCGGTCCGAAGGCGTGGACCGTGTTGAAGGAGCTGCACGCCCCGACCTCCGTTGTCGCAACGTTGATGCTGGAGAGGGAGCTGTCCGCGTTGCGCCTGAGCGAGGGAGAGCCGGTGCAACCAGTCCTGGACAAGATGCGCGACCTCTACGCGAAGTTGGCGACCGCGGGAATCACCTACCCGGAGCAGACCAAGTGCTTGAAGATGCTCTCGCTGCTGCCAGAATCGTGGCTTCAATTTACGAGCGGATTGAGCCTGCCGCAGAACCAGAGCTTGTGGACGCTCGAGTGGGTGCGGACGAAGATTCTGGAGGAGGACTTCCGTCGCCGCCAACTGAGGGGTGGAGACGACGGCAGCAGCGGCTACGGGATGCAAGGGAGCCGACGTGGCAGAGGACGTGGCTTCGGTGGTGCTGGACGCGGTGCAAAGAAAGACGACGACTCCAACGACCAACAAGGAGGTACCGGTTGGGGTCGCGGTGCGAAATCTGGACGTGGGGGCAAGTCGGATGCTGGTGGCAAAATGAAAGGGAGTTGCTGGTATTGTGAGAAGGAAGGGCACCCCTGGTTTTTGTGCTATAAGAAACCCGATGGATGGACCCCCCAGAATCGTCACCAGGATGGCGGCGCGCGGAGGAACCAGAAAAACGGCGCCAACATGGTCGCTGATTCGTCCGACAACAACCCGAAGGGCAACGGCGGTGCGGAGAAGAAGAAGGAGCGCACCGCGGGCCAATTCTTCCATGTGGGAGACAAGGGGGAGCAAGGAGACGCCTCTGCCAAAGTTGGAGCAGAGCTGCACCCCCTAGACTATTGGGTGTTGGACACAGGCGCTGCTTGGACGATGACGCCGCGCAAGGACCTGCTGGACGAAGTACGAGCTGCACCGATCAATGAAGTGTGCTCCGCCTCTGGACACATGTTGAAGGTGGCTGGTGCGGGACGAGCTGCGTTTAAGGGAGCGGATGGCAAGCCGGTGGTGCTGCACGACGTTCTCTTCGTCCCCGACCTGAAGGCCAACCTTATCTCCCTCCGTAAGCTTGGCAAGGCTGGGGTGAACACCAACACGGATGGGGCACGCACTTATAAGGGGAAGCTGGGCAATCGGGTGCTTTGGGATCTGCACGAGAGCAAGGACGTGTACAGATCTATGTGGCAGCTGCCGGCCCTGGCGTGGCATGGTGGGGGGCAGGCTGGAGAGGGGTCTGCATCCCAGGGGGAGTGCAATGCCGTTGGAGGGGTTGGTGTGAAAGGCCAGATCTGGGGAGACAGATTGGGCAACGGCACACCGGCGCTTAGGGCATGTGGCAATGCCTTTGCTGAAGCAGCTGGAGAAGGATGGAGCCGTTAAGGGTCTGAAGCTGAACGGACAGCCACCCGATGACAACTGTGAAATCTGTTTGCTTTCAAAGTTCACCCGTTTCCCTTTCCATAGTGTGGCTGGCAGGAGCAAGAAGCCTTTGGAGCTGGTCCACATGGACTTGGTGGGGCCGCTGCCGGTGCAAGGGCACAAGGGGGAGCGGTATTTTCTTACAATTGTGGATGACTGGAGCAGGCTGATGTGGGCGTATCCGCTGAAGCAGAAGGACCACGCCGCCTCCACGATACGGGACGATTGGCTGCCATTCGTGGAGAAGCAGGCGGAGTGTGTAGTGAAGCGGATTAGGACAGACCGGGGTGGTGAGTTCCTTGGAGCTGAAATGACGGCCTGGCTCAAGAAGCAGGGCATCCAGAGAGAGCTGACCACGGCTTATACCCCACAGTCCAATGGTGTAGCAGAACGGGCAAACCGGACCATTCTGGAGACAGCTAGGGCGCTGCTCATAGAATCTGGGCTGAGCAATTCTATGTGGCCTCATGCTGTCCGGCACGCCACTGTCGCTAGGAACAGGGTGCTCACCAAGGTTGGGGATGACTCGTGGGTGCCGTTGGAGAGGTGGCTTGGGAGGAAGCCGCCGGTGGACATGCTGAGGGTGTTCGGTTGCATGGCAGTCGCCCACGTCCCCAAGACCTACCGCAGTAAGTTGGGGGCGAGTGCAATCTGGTGTGTGCATTTGGGGCTGGCTGCTGAGAGCAAGGGATGGCTGCTGTGGGAACCATCCAAGGGTGTGTTGTTTGACAGCAGGGATGTGAAATTCATTGAGGGCATGATGTATGGGAGCTGGGAGAAACAGCCGGAGGCAAGGGTGTCCCAGCAGATGGAGCAGATCACCATGCAGCTGGACCTGACTCCTAGTGTGTGGGAGGAGGGAGAGGAGGCAGCTGCTGGAAATGGTGATGGAGAGAAGGTACAGGAGGCATCTGCTGGTGGAGAAAATGGTGTGGAAACTGGCGGCAGCACTAGTGGAGCTGCTGGACCCGAGGGAGGAGAGAAGCAGCAGGGAAAAACTAAGAAGCCGAAGGGTGTCGTTATGAAGGGATGGGAGACACCCGTCTCCAGGCCAGGACGTACCCGTATGGCTACTAAGAAGCTGACTGCAGGAACTGATGCAGCAGAGCAGCAGCTAGGGACCGAAGAGGCATTGCTGATTCTACCTCATGGCTATGACCCGGATGAGGAGGATGAGCCTGCGTACTGTTTTCTTGCCCCTGCACCAGAGGAACCAGCTAGCATGGAGGAGGCATTAGCTGGACCAGATAGGGACAAGTGGCTGGCTTCTAGGGATGCTGAGTACCAGAGTCTGCTGGAGAATAGGACATGGGATCTGGTGGTGCTGCCTGATGGGAAGAAAGCGATACAATGCAAGTGGGTGCTGAGGATCAAGACCGATGACAAGGGGCAGGTCACCATCTACAAGAGTAGGCTGGTGGCGAAGGGGTTTATGCAGAAGGAGAAGCAGGACTTCAACGAGATCTTTGCTCCCACTGCCAAACCCCCTACCCTCCGTGTCTTGTTGGCAGATGCAGCTGTTAGTGGGAAATTCATCATTCAGATGGATATTTCAACGGCATTCCTGAATGGGATTTTAGAGGAGGATGTGTACATGACGCAGCCGCCTGGGTATGAGGATGGTACGGGCAGGGTGTGCAAGCTCAACAAGTCCATCTACGGCTTGAAGCAGGCGCCACGCTGCTGGTACCAGAAGTTGGCAGCTGTTTTAGAGGAGATGGGATTCAGGACCAGCAGCTGTGATGAGAGCCTCTTTCTCAAGGGCGAGGGGGAGAAGCTGGTGCTGTTTCTGGTCTATGTGGACGACATTCTTCTCTTCAGCAGCAGCATGAAGGAGATCCAGAAAGTGCAGCAGCAACTGATGGAAAACTTCAAGTGCAAGAACCTTGGGGAGGTAAAGTACTACCTCGGGATGCACGTGGAGAGGGATCCAGATCACAGGTGGTTGAAGCTGCACCAGGAGAAGTTCATCAAGGAGCTGGGGGAGAAGTATGGGATTGAGAATGAGCGCAAGGTTGCAACTCCCCTGCCAGCAGAATTCAAGCTTGTGAAGGCTGCAGAGGATGAAGGGGTTGAAGCTGAAGAGCAGCAGCAATTTCAGTCCTTGGTGGGCAGCCTCTTGTACGCAGCAGTTCACACGAGGCCCGACATCTCTTTCTCGGTTGGGCAGCTGGCTAGGGTGGTGCAGAATCCATCAGAGGAGCAGGTGGATGCAGCTGAGCGTGTGGTGAAGTACCTGAACTCTCACCCAAGCATTGGAGTTCAATACTCCGCATCTGCACAGGTGAAGCAGAAAGGGGTGGAGGTGCTGAAAGAGAAGGGGGAGAGGCTTGGAGAAGGCAAGCTATTTCTCACTTGCTTTACCGATGCTACATGGGCTTCTGAGAAGGAGGATTCCTCATCTGTGGGAGGATACATCTGCGTAGTTGGGGGAGGACCTGTTAGTTGGAGGTCCAAGAAGCAGACGGAGACGGCACTCTCTTCCGTAGAATCAGAGTACATGGCGATGTTCCATGGGGTGAAGGAGGTGATTTGGCTGAGGAGGCTGTTAGAGGAGATTGGCCAGGAGCAGAAAGTTGCTACGCCGCTATTTTGTGATAGCAAGGGGGCTCTTGGGATGGCCAGGAACGCTGTGCTTCATGGCTGAACAAGCACATGCGTATCAAGTGGCACTGGCTGCGTAAGGAGGTGAAGAGGGGGACGGTGCATCCGATCTACATCAAGACTCACCAGCAGCCAGCAGACTTTCTCACCAAGAGGCTTGCGGATGAGCCTCATTGGCGTTGTGTGCGCATGAGTGGAATGAGCATGAACTAGCATGGAATGACGGGGATGCAGCCGGCAGGCTGAGGGGGAGTGTGTTGGGTGCAAATGCACATTGCACGACATCCTGCCGTCTGTTTGTACGAGTATGCGTGTGCGAATGCATTTGCGTGTGAATGGTGTGTTCGTGTGTTTGTTTGCTTTCGCATTTTTCGCTTGATGCATTTGCAGGTACTCGCGCAATGTGCGCTTCGGCACAACATTGTACGCGCTATGAACAGTGCAAGCAGAAAGGACGAGCTCGCAAAGGAACCCAAGATGGAAGCTTTGCAGTTCGGTTGAGTTGATTGCGCAGATTCAGTTCTATCCAACTCGAAATTGTACTGTTTTGTTTGGTTAACTATAGTGTAGCAGGGAAGGCACTATAGGGGTACAATTTAGGTGAAGGTTGGATGTTGTTTGTCTGTATCTGCATGCTACAAGGCCAGGGGAAACCAGCGGAACCAGCATTTGGCTGGTTGGGCAAAGACAAAACAGGTTCTGTTTTTAGAACCTGAACCTGGTTGTTGTTTTCCCAGGTTGGAAAAACAGAACCAGAGGTTGTTTACCAACCTACCACCTGCTATTTTGTCCAGCCTGGTTGGTTCTGTTGCTTGGAATTATTTGGGATCATCCCTGGTTGTTCCCAGGTTGATTCCCAAGGTCCTTGCTAGCTAGAACTATTTAATCCTTCTCTGTTTGTACCTGAATATAGTCAAATTGATTCAAGCGAATTCCTTCCTCGCTGGAATTTCGTTTCTGCGCTATTCGACGGCGGAATGCTACCTGAGTCAACGCTAGTATGCTAGCATTCCAACGCTAGGCAAACGCTGTCCGAGCCATAACTTAGTAATGGCAGAACTTTTCACGAGGCAACTTGGCTCATTTTAAAGCTCTTGGAGCGAGCTTCGATATAGCGAATTCTCAGCTTAATCCGACCGACGGTCTGCACGGCACGCTGCACGACGTTCAAGGTACTCTTGCTGTTTTGACTAAGTCCTTCTTGATCCCTCTCTCTACAAACTCGGACCCGAGGATAGGGGCTGGTCTTGTACCAGGCACCCAGGGACCCTTGGAGGTGACCCCGAGGAGAGGTTTTAAGTTTGATTAAGTCCTAATAGCTTGAGTTTATTAGGCCCTTACACCAACACTATAGTGTAGCAGGGCAGGCACTATAGGGGTACAATTTGGTGAAGGCTGGATGATGTTGTCTATATATGCATGCTACAGGGCTAGGGGAAACCAACGGAACCAGAACTTGGCTGGTTTAGCAAAGACAAAACAGGTTTAGTTTTTTTTTTCTTACTGAACCTAGTTGTTGTTTTCACATGTTGAAAAAACAGAGCCAGAGCTTGTCTACCAACCACTACCTGCTGTTTTGTCCTGCCAGGCTGGTTCTGTTGCTTAAAATTATTTGGGATCATCCCTGCTTGTTCCCAAGTTGACTCCCAAGTACTCAAAAAGCTCTAGATATTTATTGTGCTTGTACTTTGAGCCTAGTCAAATAGATTCAAGCAATTTTTTTTCTTGATGAAAGTTTGTATTTATATGGCTTGACAGGGAATCATACCCGAATCAACCCTAGTAAGCTATTACTCGAACGCTAGGCAAATGCTGTCCGAGCCGTAACTCCGCAATGGCGGAATTATTCACAAGGCAACTTGGCTTATTTTAAGTTGGACCGAGCTTTGATATAGAAAATTCTCAGCTTAATCCGATCGACGGTCTGCACGATACGCTGCGCGACGTACAAAGTACTCTTGATATTTTGTCTACGTCATTTTTTACTCCTCTCTCTACAAACTCGGATCCGAGGATAGCGGCTCGTCTTGTGCCAGGCACCCAAGGACCCTTGGAGGTGACCCCAAGAGAGTTTTTTTGTTTGATTAAGTCTTAATAGCCTGGGTTTATTAGCCCAAGGTTGCATCTGGATAATGAATTTCCCACTAACGGCTGCATCTGCCAACAAGACACGAAGGTAGGGGTTTGGCAGTGGGAGCAAAGATCTCATTGAAGTCCCGCTTCTCCTTCTGCATAAATCCCTTAGCCACCAACCTACTCTTGTAGATGGTGACCTGCCCCTTGTCGTCAGTCTTGATCCTTAGCACCCACTTGCATTGTACCGCTTTCTTTCCCTCAGGCAGCACCACTAGTTCCCAAGTCCCATTCTCCAGCAGGCTCTGGTACTCAGCATCCCTAGAAGCCAGCCACTTGTCCCTATTGTTGGGTGCAAATGCACATTGCACGACATCCTGCCGTCTGTTTGTACGAGTATGCGTGTGCGAATGCATTTGCGTGTGAATGTTGTGTTCGTGTGTTTGTTTGCTTTCGCATTTTTCGCTTGATGCATTTGCAGGTACTCGCGCAATGTGCGCTTCGGCACAACATTGTATGCGCTATGAACAGTGCAAGCAGAAAGGACGAGCTCGCAAAGGAACCCAAGATGGAAGCTTTGTAGTTCGGTTGAGTTGATTGCGCAGATTCAGTTCTATCCAACTCGGAATTGTACTGTTTTGTTTGGTTAACTATAGTGTAGCAGGGAAGGCACTATAGGGGTACAATTTAGGTGAAGGTTGGATGTTGTTTGTCTGTATCTGTATGCTACAAGGCCAGGGGAAACCAGCGGAACCAGCATTTGGCTGGTTGGGCAAAGACAAAACAGGTTCTGTTTTTAGAACCTGAACCTGGTTGTTGTTTTCCCAGGTTGGAAAAACAGAACCAGAGGTTGTTTACCAACCTACCACCTGCTATTTTGTCCAGCCAAGTTGGTTCTGTTGCTTGGAATTATTTGGGATCATCCCTGGTTGTTCCCAGGTTGATTCCCAAGGTCCTTGCTAGCTAGAACTATTTAATCCTTCTCTGTTTGTACCTGAACATAGTCAAATTGATTCAAGCGAATTCCTTCATCGCTGGAATTTCGTTTCTGCGCTATTCGACGGCGGAATGCTACCCGAGTCAACGCTAGTATGCTAGCACACCAACGCTAGGCAAACGCTGTCCGAGCCATAACTTAGTAATGGCAGAACTTTTCGCGAGGCAACTTGGCTCATTTTAAAGCTCTTGGAGCGAGCTTCGATATAGCGAATTCTCAGCTTAATCCGATCGACGGTCTGCACGGCACGCTGCGCGACGTTCAAGGTACTCTTGCTGTTTTGACTAAGTCCTTCTTGATCCCTCTCTCTACAAACTCGGACCCGAGGATAGGGGCTGGTCTTGTACCAGGCACCCAGGGACCCTTGGAGGTGACCCCGAGGAGAGGTTTTAAGTTTGATTAAGTCCTAATAGCTTGAGTTTATTAGGCCCTTACACCAACAAGCTGGTATCAGAGCTGCGTTATAGTGATCCTCGTTATAGGTAGCTATGGCGGGCAACACCTCGGCGGGAGCTGGTGAATCTTCAGCCCAAGATCGTAGCGGCAGCCAAGATTCTGGTCTTTCAGCGCCAAGGGGAGCGCGAACAAACCAGGGCTCGCTTGTCAAGGAGGTGCTGAAGAATTTCACCGTCGAGAAGTTCAATGGTGAGGGCTATGATGATTGGGCCTGGAAAATGCAATTATATTTCCGTCAGATCGGTTTGCTGAAACTAATGATTGGGGAGGAGCCTAGACCGAGTGACCCCACGCTGCAGGAAGATTGGGACGAGCGCTCCTCGGCTGGCTACTATCTGATGTCGCAGAGTTTGGAGCTGAACCAGCGTCACCACGTCATGCACCTGCTGCCGGAGGTTGAATGCGGTCCGAAGGCGTGGACCGTGTTGAAGGAGCTGCACGCCCCGACCTCCGTTGTCGCAACGTTGATGCTGGAGAGGGAGCTGTCCGCGTTGCGCCTGAGCGAGGGAGAGCCGGTGCAACCAGTCCTGGACAAGATGCGCGACCTCTACGCGAAGTTGGCGACCGCGGGAATCACCTACCCGGAGCAGACCAAGTGCTTGAAGATGCTCTCGCTGCTGCCAGAATCGTGGCTTCAATTTACGAGCGGATTGAGCCTGCCGCAGAACCAGAGCTTGTGGACGCTCGAGTGGGTGCGGACGAAGATTCTGGAGGAGGACTTCCGTCGCCGCCAACTGAGGGGTGGAGACGACGGCAGCAGCGGCTACGGGATGCAAGGGAGCCGACGTGGCAGAGGACGTGGCTTCGGTGGTGCTGGACGCGGTGCAAAGAAAGACGACGACTCCAACGACCAACAAGGAGGTACCGGTTGGGGTCGCGGTGCGAAATCTGGACGTGGGGGCAAGTCGGGTGCTGGTGGCAAAATGAAAGGGAGTTGCTGGTATTGTGAGAAGGAAGGGCACCCCTGGTTTTTGTGCTATAAGAAACCCGATGGATGGACCCCCCAGAATCGTCACCAGGATGGCGGCGCGCGGAGGAACCAGAAAAACGGCGCCAACATGGTCGCTGATTCGTCCGACAACAACCCGAAGGGCAACGGCGGTGCGGAGAAGAAGAAGGAGCGCACCGCGGGCCAATTCTTCCATGTGGGAGACAAGGGGGAGCAAGGAGACGCCTCTGCCAAAGTTGGAGCAGAGCTGCACCCCCTAGACTATTGGGTGTTGGACACAGGCGCTGCTTGGACGATGACGCCGCGCAAGGACCTGCTGGACAAAGTACGAGCTGCACCGATCAATGAAGTGTGCTCCGCCTCTGGACACATGTTGAAGGTGGCTGGTGCGGGACGAGCTGCGTTTAAGGGAGCGGATGGCAAGCCGGTGGTGCTGCACGACGTTCTCTTCGTCCCCGACCTGAAGGCCAACCTTATCTCCCTCCGTAAGCTTGGCAAGGCTGGGGTGAACACCAACACGGATGGGGCACGCACTTATAAGGGGAAGCTGGGCAATCGGGTGCTTTGGGATCTGCACGAGAGCAAGGACGTGTACAGATCTATGTGGCAGCTGCCGGCCCTGGCGTGGCATGGTGGGGGGCAGGCTGGAGAGGGGTCTGCATCCCAGGGGGAGTGCAATGCCGTTGGAGGGGTTGGTGTGAAAGTGTCGGCCAGATCTGGGGAGACAGATTGGGCAACGGCACACCGGCGCTTAGGGCATGTGGCAATGCCTTTGCTGAAGCAGCTGGAGAAGGACGGAGCCGTTAAGGGTCTGAAGCTGAACGGACAGCCACCCGATGACAACTGTGAAATCTGTTTGCTTTCAAAGTTCACCCGTTTCCCTTTCCATAGTGTGGCTGGCAGGAGCAAGAAGCCTTTGGAGCTGGTCCACATGGACTTGGTGGGGCCGCTGCCGGTGCAAGGGCACAAGGGGGAGCGGTATTTTCTTACAATTGTGGATGACTGGAGCAGGCTGATGTGGGCGTATCCGCTGAAGCAGAAGGACCACGCCGCCTCCACGATACGGGACGATTGGCTGCCATTCGTGGAGAAGCAGGCGGAGTGTGTAGTGAAGCGGATTAGGACAGACCGGGGTGGTGAGTTCCTTGGAGCTGAAATGACGGCCTGGCTCAAGAAGCAGGGCATCCAGAGAGAGCTGACCACGGCTTATACCCCACAGTCCAATGGTGTAGCAGAACGGGCAAACCGGACCATTCTGGAGACAGCTAGGGCGCTGCTCATAGAATCTGGGCTGAGCAACTCTATGTGGCCTCATGCTGTCCGGCACGCCACTGTCGCTAGGAACAGGGTGCTCACCAAGGTTGGGGATGACTCGTGGGTGCCGTTGGAGAGGTGGCTTGGGAGGAAGCCGCCGGTGGATATGCTGAGGGTGTTTGGCTGCATGGCAGTCGCCCACGTCCCCAAGACCTACCGCAGTAAGTTGGGGGCGAGTGCAATCTGGTGTGTGCATTTGGGGCTGGCTGCTGAGAGCAAGGGATGGCTGCTGTGGGAACCATCCAAGGGTGTGTTGTTTGACAGCAGGGATGTGAAATTCATTGAGGGCATGATGTATGGGAGCTGGGAGAAACAGCCGGAGGCAAGGGTGTCCCAGCAGATGGAGCAGATCACCATGCAGCTGGACCTGACTCCTAGTGTGTGGGAGGAGGGAGAGGAGGCAGCTGCTGGAAATGGTGATGGAGAGAAGGTACAGGAGGCATCTGCTGGTGGAGAAAATGGTGTGGAAACTGGCGGCAGCACTAGTGGAGCTGCTGGACCCGAGGGAGGAGAGAAGCAGCAGGGAAAAACTAAGAAGCCGAAGGGTGTCGTTATGAAGGGATGGGAGACACCCGTCTCCAGGCCAGGACGTACCCGTATGGCTACTAAGAAGCTGACTGCAGGAACTGATGCAGCAGAGCAGCAGCTAGGGACCGAAGAGGCATTGCTGATTCTACCTCATGGCTATGACCCGGATGAGGAGGATGAGCCTGCGTACTGTTTTCTTGCCCCTGCACCAGAGGAACCAGCTAGCATGGAGGAGGCATTAGCTGGACCAGATAGGGACAAGTGGCTGGCTTCTAGGGATGCTGAGTACCAGAGTCTGCTGGAGAATAGGACATGGGATCTGGTGGTGCTGCCTGATGGGAAGAAAGCGATACAATGCAAGTGGGTGCTGAGGATCAAGACCGATGACAAGGGGCAGGTCACCATCTACAAGAGTAGGCTGGTGGCGAAGGGGTTTATGCAGAAGGAGAAGCAGGACTTCAACGAGATCTTTGCTCCCACTGCCAAACCCCCTACCCTCCGTGTCTTGTTGGCAGATGCAGCTGTTAGTGGGAAATTCATCATTCAGATGGATATTTCAACGGCATTCCTGAATGGGATTTTAGAGGAGGATGTGTACATGACGCAGCCGCCTGGGTATGAGGATGGTACGGGCAGGGTGTGCAAGCTCAACAAGTCCATCTACGGCTTGAAGCAGGCGCCACGCTGCTGGTACCAGAAGTTGGCAGCTGTTTTAAAGGAGATGGGATTCAGGACCAGCAGCTGTGATGAGAGCCTCTTTCTCAAGGGCGAGGGGGAGAAGCTGGTGCTGTTTCTAGTCTACGTGGACGACATTCTTCTCTTCAGCAGCAGCATGAAGGAGATCCAGAAAGTGCAGCAGCAACTGATGGAAAACTTCAAGTGCAAGAACCTTGGGGAGGTAAAGTACTACCTCGGGATGCACGTGGAGAGGGATCCAGATCACAGGTGGTTGAAGCTGCACCAGGAGAAGTTCATCAAGGAGCTGGGGGAGAAGTATGGGATTGAGAATGAGCGCAAGGTTGCAACTCCCCTGCCAGCAGAATTCAAGCTTGTGAAGGCTGCAGAGGATGAAGGGGTTGAAGCTGAAGAGCAGCAGCAATTTCAGTCCTTGGTGGGCAGCCTCTTGTACGCAGCAGTTCACACGAGGCCCGACATCTCTTTCTCGGTTGGGCAGCTGGCTAGGGTGGTGCAGAATCCATCAGAGGAGCAGGTGGATGCAGCTGAGCGTGTGGTGAAGTACCTGAACTCTCACCCAAGCATTGGAGTTCAATACTCCGCATCTGCACAGGTGAAGCAGAAAGGGGTGGAGGTGCTGAAAGAGAAGGGGGAGAGGCTTGGAGAAGGCAAGCTATTTCTCACTTGCTTTACCGATGCTACGTGGGCTTCTGAGAAGGAGGATTCCTCATCTGTGGGAGGATACATCTGCGTAGTTGGGGGAGGACCTGTTAGTTGGAGGTCCAAGAAGCAGACGGAGACGGCACTCTCTACCGTAGGATCAGAGTACATGGCGATGTTCCATGGGGTGAAGGAGGTGATTTGGCTGAGGAGGCTGTTAGAGGAGATTGGCCAGGAGCAGAAAGTTGCTACGCCGCTGTTTTGTGATAGCAAGGGGGCTCTTGGGATGGCCAGAAACGCTGTGCTTCATGGGCTGAACAAGCACATGCGTATCAAGTGGCACTGGCTGCGTAAGGAGGTGAAGAGGGGGACGGTGCATCCGATCTACATCAAGACTCACCAGCAGCCAGCAGACTTTCTCACCAAGAGGCTTGCGGATGAGCCTCATTGGCGTTGTATGCGCATGAGTGGAATGAGCATGAACTAGCATGGAATGACCGGCAGGCTGAGGGGGAGTGTGTTGGGTGCAAATTTACATTGCACGACATCCTGCCGTCTGTTTGTACGAGTATGCGTGTGCGAATGCATTTGCGTGTGAATGGTGTGTTCGTGTGTTTGTTTGCTTTCGCATTTTTCGCTTGATGCATTTGCAGGTACTCGCGCAATGTGCGCTTCGGCACAACATTGTATGCGCTGTGAACAGTGCAAGCAGAAAGGACGAGCTCGCAAAGGAACCCAAGATGGAAGCTTTGCAGTTCGGTTGAGTTGATTGCGCAGATTCAGTTCTATCCAACTCGGAATTGTACTGTTTTGTTTGGTTAACTATAGTGTAGCAGGGAAGGCACTATAGGGGTACAATTTAGGTGAAGGTTGGATGTTGTTTGTCTGTATCTGTATGCTACAAGGCCAGGGGAAACCAGCGGAACCAGCATTTGGCTGGTTGGGCAAAGACAAAACAGGTTCTGTTTTTAGAACCTGAACCTGGTTGTTGTTTTCCCAGGTTGGAAAAACAGAACCAGAGGTTGTTTACCAACCTACCACCTGCTATTTTGTCCAGCCAGGTTGGTTCTGTTGCTTGGAATTATTTGGGATCATCCCTGGTTGTTCCCAGGTTGATTCCCAAGGTCCTTGCTAGCTAGAACTATTTAATCCTTCTCTGTTTGTACCTGAACATAGTCAAATTGATTCAAGCGAATTTCTTCCTCGCTGGAATTTCGTTTCTGCGCTATTCGACGGCGGAATGCTACCCGAGTCAACGCTAGTATGCTAGCACACCAACGCTAGGCAAACGCTGTCCGAGCCAGAACTTAGTAATGGCAGAACTTTTCGCGAGGCAACTTGGCTCATTTTAAAGCTCTTGGAGCGAGCTTCGATATAGCGAATTCTCAGCTTAATCCGATCGACGGTCTGCACGGCACGCTGCGCGACGTTCAAGGTACTCTTGCTGTTTTGACTAAGTCCTTCTTGATCCCTCTCTCTACAAACTCGGACCCGAGGATAGGGGCTGGTCTTGTACCAGGCACCCAGGGACCCTTGGAGGTGACCCCGAGGAGAGGTTTTAAGTTTGATTAAGTCCTAATAGCTTGAGTTTATTAGGCCCTTACACCAACACCTATCTGGTCCAACTAATGCCTCCTCCATGCTAGCTGGTTCCTCTGGTGCAGGGGCGATAAAACAGTAGGCAGGTTCATCCTCCTCATCCGGGTCATAGCCATGAGGTAGAATCAGCATTGCCTCCTCGGTCCCAAGCTGCTGCTCCGCTACACCTGATCCTGCAGTCAGCTTCTTAGTAGCCATACGGGTACGTCCTGGCCTAGAGACGGGTGTTTCCCACCCCTTCATAACGACACCCTTCGGCTTCTTAGCTTTCCCCTGCTGCTGCTTTCCTCCCTCGGATCCAGCAGCTTCACTAGTGCTATCGCCAGCCTCTCCTCCACCAGCAGGTGCCTCCTGTACATTTTCTCCATCACCATTCCCCGCAGCTGCCTCCTCTCCCTCCTCCCACACACTAGGAGTCAGGTCCAGCTGCATGGTGATCTGCTCCATCTGCTGGGACACCCTTGCCTCTGGTTGTTTCTCCCAGCTCCCATACATCATGCCCTCAATGAATTTCACATCCCTGCTGTCAAACAACACACCCTTGGATGGTTCCCACAGCAGCCATCCCTTGCTCTCAGCAGCCAGGCCCAAATGCACACACCAGATTGCACTCGCCCCCAACTTACTGCGGTAGGTCTTGGGGACATGGGCGACTGCCATACAGCCAGACACCCTCAGCATGTCCACCGGCGGCTTCCTCCCAAGCCACCTCTCCAACGGCACCCACGAGTCATCCCCAACCTTGGTGAGTACCCTGTTCCTAGCCACGGTAGCGTGCCGAACAGCATGGGGCCAGATCGTGTTGCTCATCCTAGATTCTATGAGCAGCGCCCTAGCTGTCTCCAGAATTGTCCGGTTCGCCCGTTCTGCTACGCCGTTCGACTGTGGGGTGTAAGCCGTGGTCAGCTCCCTCTGGATGCCCTGCTTCTTGAGCCAAGCCGTCATCTCAGCTCCAAGGAACTCACCACCCCGGTCTGTCCTAATCCGCTTCACCACACACTCCGCTTGCTTCTCCACGAACGGCAGCCAATCGTCCCGAATCGTGGAGGCGGCGTAATCTTTGTGCTTTATCGGATACGCCCACATTAGCCTGCTCCAGTCATCCACTATGGTTAGGAAATACCGCTCCCCCTTGTGCCCTTGCACCGGCAGCGGCCCCACCAAGTCCATGTGGACCAGCTCCAAAAGCTTCTTGCTCCTGCCAGCCACACTATGGAAGGGGAAACGGGTGAACTTTGAAAGGAGGCAAATTTCACAGTTATCATCGGGTGGTTGTCCGTTCAGCTTCAAGCCCTTAACGGCTCCATCCTTCTCCAGCTGCTTTAGCAAAGGCATTGCCACATGCCCCAAACGTCGGTGTGCCGTTGCCCAATCCGTCTCCCCAGATCTGGCCGACACTTTCACACCAACCCCTCCAACGGCGTTGCACTCCCCCTGGGATGCAGACCCCTCTCCAGCCTGCCCCCCACCGTGCCACGCCAGCGCCGGCAGCTGCCACATAGATCTGTACACGTCCTTGCTCTCGTGCAGATCCCAAAGCACCCGATTGCCCAGCTTCCCCTTATAAGTGCGTGCCCCATCCGTGTTGGTGTTCACCCCAGCCTTGCCAAGCTTACGGAGGGAGATAAGGTTGGCCTTCAGGTCGGGGACGAGGAGAACGTCGTGCAGCACCACCGGCTTGCCATCCGCTCCCTTAAACGCAGCTCGTCCCGCACCAGCCACCTTCAACATGTGTCCAGAGGCAGAGCACACCTCGTTAATCGGTGCAGCGCGTACGTCGTCCAGCAGGTCCTTGCGCGGCGTCATCGTCCAAGCAGCGCCTGTGTCCAACACCCAATAGTCTAGGGGGTGCAGCTCTGCTCCAACCTTAGCAGATGCGTCTCCTTGCTCCCCCTTGTCTCCCACATGGAAGAATTGGCCCGCGGAATGCTCCTTCTTCTTCTCCGCACCGCCGTTGCCCTTCGGGTTGTTGTCGGACGAATCAGCGACCATGTTCGCGCCGTTTTTCTGGTTCCTCCGCGCGCCGCTATCCTGGTGACGATTCTGGGGGGTCCATCCATCGGGTTTCTTATAGCACAAAAACCAGGGGTGCCCTTCCTTCTCACAATACCAGCAACTCCCTTTCATTTTGCCACCAGCACCCGACTTGCCCCCACGTCCAGATTTCGCACCGCGACCCCAACCGGTACCTCCTTGTTGGTCGTTGGAGTCGTCGTCTTTCTTTGCACCGCGCCCAGCACCACCAAAGCCACGTCCTCTGCCACGTCGGCTCCCTTGCATCCAGTAGCCGTTGCTGCCGTCGTCTCCACCCCTCAGTTGGCGGCGACGGAAGTTCTCCTCCAGAATCTTCGTCCGCACCCACTCGAGCGTCCACAAGCTCTAGTTCTGCGGCAGGCTCAATCCGCTCGTGAATTGAAGCCACGATTCCGGCAGCAGCGAGAGCATCTTCAGGCACTTGGTCTGCTCCGGGTAGGTGATTCCCGCGATCGCCAGCTTCGCGTAGAGATCACGCATCTTGTCCAGGATGGGTTGCACCGGCTCTCCCTCGCTCAGACGCAACGCGGACAGCTCCCTCTCCATCATGAGCGTCGCGGCAACGGAGGTAGGGGCGTGCAGCTCCTTCAACACAGTCCACGCCTTCGGACCGCACTCAACCTCCGGCAGCAGGTGCATGACGTGGTGACGCTGGTTCAGCTCCAAACTCTGCGACATCAAGTAGTAGCCAGCCGAGGCGCGCTCGTCCCAATCTTCCTGAAGGGCGGGGTCACTCGGTCTAGGCTCCTCCCCAATCATTAGTTTCAGCAAACCGATCTGACGGAAATACAGTTGCATTTTCCAGGCCCAATCATCATAGCCCTCACCATTGAACTTTTCGACGGTGAAGTTTTTCAGCACCTCCTTGATCAGCGAGCCCTGGCTTGTTCGCGCTCCCCTTGGCGCAGAAACACCAGAATCTTGGCTGCCGCTACGATCTTGGGCTGAAGATTCACCAGCTACCGCCGAGGTGTTACCCGCCATAGCTACCTATAACGAGGATCACTATAACGCAGCTCTGATACCAGCTTGTTGGTGTAAGGGCCTAATAAACTCAAGCTATTAGGACTTAATCAAACTTAAAACCTCTCCTCAGGGTCACCTCCAAGGGTCCCTGGGTGCCTGGCACAAGACCAGCCCCTATCCTCGGGTCCGAGTTTGTAGAGAGAGGAGTCAAGAAAGACTTAGCCAAAATAACAAGAGTACATTGAACGTCGCGCAGCGTGCCGTGCAGACCGTCGATCGGATTAAGCTGGAAATTTGCTATATCGAAGCTCTCTCCAAGAGCTTTAAAATAAGCCAAGTTGCCTCGCAAAAAGTTTTGCCATTACGAAGTTATGGCTCGGACAGCGTTTGCCTAGCGTTGGAGTGCTAGCGTACTAGCGTTGACTCGGGTAGCATTACGCCGTTGAACCGCGTAGAAAACAAAATGCCAGCGATGAAGGAATTCGCATGAATCAATTGACTATATCCAGGTACAAACAGAGAAGGAATAAATAGTTATAGCTAGCAAGGACCTTGGGAATCAACCTGAGAACAACCAGGGATGATCCCAAATAATTCCAAGCAACAGAACCAACCTGGCTGGACAAAACAGCAGGTGGTAGGTTGGAAAACAACCTCTGGTTCTGTTTTTCCAACCTGGAAAAACAACAACCAGGTTCAGGTTCTAAAAACAGAACCTGTTTTGTCTTTGCCTAACCAGCCAAATGCTGGTTCTGCTGGTTTCCCCTGGCCTTGTAGCATGCAGATACAGACAAACAACATCCAACCTTCACCTAAATTGTACCCCTATAGTGCCTGCCTTGCTACACTATAGTCAACCAAACATAACAGTACAATTTCGAGTTGGATAGAACTGAATCTGCGCAATCAACTCAACTGAACTGCAAAGCTTCCATCTTGGGTTCCTTTGCGAGCTTGTCCTTTCTGCTTGCACTGTTCATAACGCGTACAATGTTGTGCCGAAGCGCACATTGTGCGAGTACCTGCAAATGCTTCAAGCGAAAATTGCGAAAGCAAACAAGCACACGAACACACCATGCATACGCAAATGCACTCGCACACGCATACTCGTACAAACAGACGGCAGGATGTCGTGCAAAGTGAATTTGCACCCAACAGATTTGTCTGAGGAGGCTATTAGAGGAGATTGGCCAGGAGCAGAAGGTTGCTACGCTGCTGTTTTGTGACAGCAAGGGGGTTCTAAGAATGGCCAGGAACGCTGTGCTTCAAGGGCTGAACAAGCACATTTGTATCAAGTGACACTGGCTGCGTAAGGAGGTGAAGAGGGGGATGGTGAATCCTATCTATATCAAGCTCACCAACAGCAAGCGGAATTCGTCACCAAGAGGCTTGCAGATGAGCCTTATTGGTATTGTGTGCGCATGAATGGAATGAGCATGTACTAGCATGGAACGATGGGAATGCAACCAGGAGGCTGAGGGGGAGTGCGTTGGGTGCAAACTTACTTTGCATGATACCCTATGGTCAGTTTGTATGAGTATGCAATGTCGCGGTCTGCCAACGCTGCAAGTCGACAGTGTGCAAACGCAGCAGCAAGGCGAATGCACAACGTTGCACCTACAGGACAGTAGCGCACCCTCTTTGCAGATGCTCGCAGTTGGTTGGCATGCTGTGGCTTGTCACCTGCACAGCGCAGAAACCAAGTCATCCACGTGCTGACAACTGCACCTTATCATTTATGTCGACCTCGGTGGTAGTATTCCGAGGTCTGCTTCGCCAGAAACACCTGGGCGACTGTCGCACCTCCGCAGAACCCCGTCGCCCGGGTAACTTGGTCGACCGAGCAACCACGTTCGACCAGCTGCTTCTCCTCGTGCCCGTCGACCATCCACGACGACCTGCACAGGTTGACCACACCAAGTCGACCATACCACAAGTCGACATGGCTGATCAGGTCACCAGCAGCAGCACCGCGATGCTGAAGGAGCTGCTGGAGGCTGCCTTCGAGCTGCGCGAGATCTTGCCGGCCGTTAAGTACCTCGGGCTGAAGATCGTGCGTGACAGGGCGACGATGAAGCTGTGGCTGCACCAGCAGGGCTACACCGACGAGCTGCGTAAGCGCTTCATCAACGAGGAGCAGGCCGTGTGCACCCCTAAGACGCCGGTCTCCATCGACGCCTACGCCGAGCTGGCGTTTGATGACGAGAAGGCCTAGGAGCGAGAGGAGGAGGAGTACCAGTAAGGAGACACATCTGTCAAGGTTGCAGCTGGGCTGCACCCCCTGGACTTTTGGTGCTGGACACGGGCGCTGCATAGACGATGACGCGCCGCATGGACCTGCAAAACGACGTACGCGCTGCACCGATCAATGAGGTGTGCTCTGCCTCTGGACACGCGTTGAAGGTGGCTGGTGCGGGACGAGCTGCTTTCAAGGGAGCGGATGGAAAGCCAGTGCCACTGACGCACGGGACACAAAGAATCGGTATTGGCCGACAGTTGATGTCCAGGCCAGTGGCAAACTCGTGCTTCGCCAAGCTCGTGATGGTGTCGACGTCGACACGAGCAAGTCTCACGTGCCACCTGGCTGGCATCGACTTTGTCGTGGTAATGGTCCGTAGTCGACGTCGCGGTGCATATCCGGACGCAGATTGGTGCAGAGGACCCGGCTAGTATACTTCGCCCGACCAGGCGTCCTGCAGCCACACGCCACTCTCCTGTAGTTGGCCAGCTGACAGCAGGTTCGCCTGCACGCCCGGGACGTAGAGCACGTCGGGGATGAGCACCTGCTTCCCGGCCTCTCCTTGCAGGGAGAAGGCGCCCCAGCCCTATACATCTTGCAACGCTCGATTGAAGCCGCGCACGTGATTGACGTTGCCGCTCGGCCCCAAGTCTATGAAAGCCTCATGCGTCCCCATCGGGTGGTGTGAGCTCGCTCAAGTCGGCGTCGCCACTGCTGTAGGTCGGGTGCACCTTCCACACACCCGATCACAGAGTCGGCTCCGCCCAAGCTAGGAAGGGGCCAACATACAACTCCCGTTGACAAGTGCATTATTTATCCATATAGTCGGTACCCAAAAAAAGAAGGTTACTAATCCATAAGGCTGGCGCGTTATTTACCGATATGGTTCATACCAAGACTAAGCGCATTACTTGCCCATATGCTTAGTACCAAGGATAAGTGCGTTGCTTACCAATACAGCTGGTACCTAGAGTAAATGCGTTACTTATCCATATGGTAGGTACCCCAAGTAAGTGCGTTACATACCCATATATTTGGAGCCAAGGGTAAGTGCGTTACAGAACGAAACGGTTGGTACCAAGAGTAAGTGCATTATTTAACCATATGGTTGGTGCCAAGAGTCAGGGCGTTATCTATCGATATGGTTGGTACCAAGAGTAAGTGCGTTACTTACCTATATGGTTGGTACCAATAGTAAATGTGCTATTTTCCTATATTGTTGGTCTCAAGAGTAAGTGCGTTACCTATGCATATGGTTGGTGCCTAAAGTTATCGTATTACTTACCCATATTGTTGGTACAATGAATAAGTGCATTATTTACCCATATGGTTGGTACCAAGAATAAGTGTGTTACTTATCAATGTAGTTGGTACCTATAGTAAACACATTACTTACCCATATGGTTGGTACCAAGAGTATGTACATTACTTACCGATATGGTCGGTACCGACAATAAGCACGTTACTTACGCATATGGCTGGTACCCTGGTTGCTACGAAAAGTAACTGCATTACATACCAATATGGTTGGTACCTAGAATGAGTACGTTTCTTACACATATAATTTGTACCAAGAATAAATGTTGGGTGCAAAAGTACTTCGCACAATATCCTCTCATCTGTTTGTATGAGTATGTATGTGCAAATGCATTCGCATCTAAATTTATGTTAGTGTGTTTGTTTGCCTTCGCGATTTCCGCTTGATGCATTTGCAGGTACTCACGCAATGTGCGCTTCGGCACAACATTGTACGCACTATGAACAGTGCAAGCAGAAAGGACGAGCTTTCAAAGGAACCCAAGATGGAAGCTCTGCAGTTCGGTTGATTTGAATGCGCAAATTCAGTCTTATCTTACTCGGAATAGTACCCTTTTAGTTTGGCGAACTATAGTGTAGCAGGGCAGGCACTATAGGGGTACAATTTGGTGAAGGCTGGATGATGTTGTCTATATATGCATGCTACAGGGCTAGGGGAAACCAACGGAACCAGAACTTGGCTGGTTTAGCAAAGACAAAACAGGTTTAGTTTTTTTTTTCTTACTGAACCTAGTTGTTGTTTTCACATGTTGAAAAAACAGAGCCAGAGCTTGTCTACCAACCACTACCTGCTGTTTTGTCCTGCCAGGCTGGTTCTGTTGCTTAAAATTATTTGGGATCATCCCTGCTTGTTCCCAAGTTGACTCCCAAGTACTCAAAAAGCTCTAGATATTTATTGTGCTTGTACTTTGAGCCTAGTCAAATAGATTCAAGCAATTTTTTTTCTTGATGAAAGTTTGTATTTATATGGCTCGACAGGGAATCATACCCGAATCAACCCTAGTATGCTATTACTCGAACGCTAGGCAAATGCTGTCCGAGCCGTAACTCCGCAATGGCGGAATTATTCACAAGGCAACTTGGCTTATTTTAAGTTGGACCGAGCTTTGATATAGAAAATTCTCAGCTTAATCCGATCGACGGTCTGCACGATACGCTGCGCGACGTACAAAGTACTCTTGATATTTTGTCTACGTCATTTTTTACTCCTCTCCCTACAAACACGGATCCGAGGATAGCAGCTCGTCTTGTGCCAGGCACCCAAGGACCCTTGGAGGTGACCCCAAGAGAGTTTTTTTGTTTGATTAAGTCTTAATAGCCTGGGTTTATTAGGGCCTTCTACAAACAATCTTCGTCATATGTAGCTATGGCGGGAAACGATTTGGCAAGAGCTAGTGAATATTCAGCCCAAAATCATACCGGCAGCCAAGATTCTGGTATTTTAGCGCCAAGGGGAGCTCCAACAAACCAGGGCTCGCTGACCAAGGAGGTGTTGAAGAACATCGTCGAGAAGTTCAATGGTCAGGTCCATAATTACTTGTGGGTGCTATTGGAGAGGTGGCTTGGACAGAAGGCACCGGTGAACATGCTTCGGGTGTTTGGTTGCATGGCAGTCGCCCACGTCCCCAAAGTCTACCGAAGTAAGTTGGGGGTGAGTGCAATCTGGTGTGTGCATTTGGGGCTGGCTGCTGAGAGCAAGGGATGGATGTTGTGGGAAACATTCAAATGTGTGTTGTTTGGTAGCCGGGATGTGAAATTTATTGAGGGCATGATGTATAGGAGCTGGGAACAGCCGGAGGCAAAGGGTTCCTAGGTAACAAAGCAGATCACTATGCAGCTAGACCTGAATCCTAGTAGTTGGGAGGTGGGAGAGGAAGTAGCTGCAGAGGGTGGTGATAGTGAGAAGGTACAGGAGGCACCAGCTGGTGGAGGAGATGGTGTAGAGGCCAATGGTAGCACTAGTGGAGTTGCTGGATCTAAGGGAGTAGAGCAGCAGCATGGCAAAGCCAAGGTGCCTAAGCTACCCAAAAGGAGGAAGTCGAAGGGTGTTACTATGAAGGGATGGGAGACACCCATCTCTAAGCCATGACGTACCCGTATGGCAACAAGGAACTTGGCTGCAATATCTTATGTAGCAGAGCAGCAGCTTGGGAATCAGGCGGCCATGCTGATTCCGCATCATGGCTATGACCCGGATGAGGAGGAAAATCCTGCCTACAGTTTTCTTCCCCCTGCAACAGAGGAACCAGCTAGCACGGAGGAGGCACTAACGAGACGAGATAGGGACAAGTGGCTGGCGTAATGGGATGCCGAGTACAAAGGCTAGCTGGAGGATAGGGCTTGGGATCTGGTGGTGCTACGTGAGGGGGAAAGTGGTACAATGAAAGTGCGTGCTGAGGATCAATATCAATGACTAGGGACAGGTCACCATCTACAAGAGTAGGTTGCTAAGGGGTTTTAGCATAAAGAGAAGCAAGACGTGGTGCAGAATACATCCAAAAACGAGGTGGATGCAGTTGAATGCGTGGTGAAGTACCTAAAATCACATCTTAGCATTGGAGTTCAACAATCCGCATATGCACAGGTGAAACACAAGGGGGTTGACTTGCAAATCCCTAGGGCGCGGTTCTTTCCGGGGCTGCCTTAGTCCAAGCATAGACCTGGCGGAGCAGCACAAGCCATAAAAAGAAAAGTCAAGTTCCTTCTCACTTGTTTTACCGATGCTAATTGGAGAAGGAGGGTTCCTCTGAGCAGGAGGATTCCTAATTTATAGGAAGATATATCTGATGGTCGGGGGGAGGACCTGCTAGTTGGAGGTTTAAGAAACAAATAGTGACAGCACTTTTTTTGGTGGAGTCGGAGTACATGGCGATGTTCCATGGGGTGAAGGAGGCTATTTGACTTGGGATGCTATCAGAGGAGATTCGCCAAGAGAAGAAGGTTGCTACACCACTCTATTGTGATAGCAAAGGGGCATTTAAGATGGCCAGGAATGCTGTGCTTCGTGAGCTGAACAATCACATATGTATCAATGGAGGGAAGAGGGCGACGGCGAACCTGATATACATTAAGACTCACCAGCAGGTAGCCAAATTTCTCACCAAAAGGCTTGCAAACAAGCCTTGTTAGCATTGTGTGCGCATGAGTGGAATGAGCATAAACTAGAATGGAATGACGGGGATGCAGCCTGCAAGCTGAGGGGGAGTGTGTTGGGAGCAAAGTCACTTTGCACGACATCTTGCCGTCTGTTTGTGTGAGTGTGGGTGTGCAAATGCATTTGCGTGCGAATGAAATATTTGTGTACTTGTTTGCTATTGTGTTTTTTGCTTCATGAATTTTCAGGTACTCGTGCAATATGCGCTTCGGCACAATATTGTACACGCTACGAACAGTGCAGGCAGAAAGGATGAGCTTGGAAAGGAACCCAAGATGGAAGCTTTGCAGTTTGGTTGATTTGAATGCGCATATTCAGTATTATTCAACTCAGAGATGTACTGTTTTGTTTGGTTAACTATAGTGTAGCAGGGCAGGCACTATAGGGGTACAATTTGGTGAAGATTGGATGTTGTTGATCTTGATCTGCATGCTGCAAGGCCATAGGAAACCAGCGGATTTACTATTGGCTGGTTGGGCAAAGACAAAATAGGGGCCGAATCAATTTTGATCAATTCTTAATAGCCCAAGTTTATTATGCCCTTTTACTAACAACCTGGTATCGGGGCTGCATTACAGCGATCCTCGTTATATGCAGCTATGGCGGGAAAATACGAAATCTGGACGCGGAGGCAGATCGGGTGCTGGTGGCAAAATGAAAGGGAGTTGCTGGTATTGTGAGGAGGAGAGGCATCCCTTGTTTTTGTGCTATAAAAAACCTAATGGATGGATCCCACAGAATCTTCACCAGGATGGCGGTGGGAGAAGAAAAACGAGCGCGTCAATTCCATATTAGGTTAGAGCAGAGCTACACCCCCTCGAATTTTGGGTATTAAATACGGGCGCGGCATGGGCGATAACGACACAAGGACCTGCTAGATGACGTACGCACTGCAGCGATCAATAAGGTGTGCTCGGCGTCCAGACACGCATTGAAGGTGACTACGTGAAGGGGGTGGATAACAAATCGGTGGCGCTTGTCCCCGATCTCAAGGCAAACGTTATTTCTCTCCATCAAGGGCTTGAAGCTGAACGGACAGCCACCCGATGAAATCTGTAAAATTTGTTTGCTTTCAAAATTCACCTGTTACTTCTTCCATAGTGTGGCTCGCAGGAGCAAAATGCTGCTGGAGCTAGTTCATATGGACTTGGTGGGGCCGCAGCCAGCGCAAGGGCACAAGGTGGAGCGGTATTTTCTAACCATAGTGGATGATTGGAGCAAAAAGACCACACTGCCACCACGATACGAAACGATTGGCTGCTGTTTCTAAAGAAACAATCGGAGCGTGTAGTGAAGTGGATCAGGACAGACCAGGGTGGTGAGTTCCTTGGAGCTGAGATGACGGCCTGGCTCAAGAAATAGGACATCCAGAGGAAGCTGACCACGGCTTACCCCCACAGTCCAACAGTGTGGAAGAATGGGCGAAACAAACAATCCTGGAGACAGCTAGGGCCCTGCTCATATAGTCAGGGTTGACTAACTCTATGTGGCCACACGCTGTCCATTACGGAATGCTGAGTACAAAAGCTAGTTGGAGAATATGACTTGGAAGCTGGTGGTGCTGCCTGAGGGGAAGAAAGCGGTACAATGCAAGTGAGTGCTCAAGATTGTTACAATGGGCAAGTCACCACCTACAAGAGAAGGTTGGTGGCTAAGGGGTTTCAACAGAGTGAGAAGAAGGACCTCAACAAAATCTTTGCTCCCACTGCCAAATCTCCTACCCTCTGCGTTTTGTTGTCAGATGTAGCCGTTAGTGAGGAGTACGTCTCTAGATGGATTGGAGGTGTACATGACGCGGTCACCTGGGTATGGGGATGGTACGGTAAGGTTCACTTTTTCAACGGGGAGAGGAGAAGCTGGTGATGTTTCTAATCTTCGTGGAAGACATTCTTATCTTATCAACAGCATGAATGAGATTCAAGAAGTGCGGCAGCAGCTGATGGAGAACTTCAAGTGCAAGAAACTTGTGGAGGTAATGTATTACCTCCGGATACATGTGGAATGGGATCTGGATCACAGGTGGTTGAAGCTGCACCAGAAGTTTATCAAGCAGCTGGGGAAGAAGTGTGGGGATTAAGGATGAGCGCAAAATTGGGACTCCCCTGCCAGCTGAATTAAAGCTAGTCAAGGCTGCAGAGGATGAAGGGGTTGAAGCTGAGGAGCAGCAGCATTTTAAGTCATTGGTGGGCAGCCTCTTGTATGCAGCAGTTCACACGAGGCCCAACAATTCATTCTCGGTTGGGCAGCTGGCCAGGGTGGTGCATGCAGAGATAAGCTCTACAACGGGAAATAGACTACGGGGGGAGGCACGGTTGTATGAGTGATTGTAGCGTATTTTTGTGTTTTCTAGCACTTGTGCGTTCACAGGGCAAAACCGCAGGAGTTTCACTAGCAAAAGTTGAGAACAATGGTAGCAACATAGCAAAGATGCGTCAGATGCAAGGTCTGCCTAGCACGCAAGAAGGTCGACCTCCAAGGCAGCACAGTCGACCGCCCTCCAAGTCTACACAGCTGCACCGCTGTAGAAAGGCGGCTTGCCAGGGCTGCAAGTCGACGGTATGCCAACTCTACAACAAGGCGGCTGCAGAGTGTTGCACCCGCATGACAGCAACGTACCTACTTCGCAGGTGCTCGCAGTTGGTTGGTGTGCTGTGCCTCGTCACATGCACAGCGTAGACGCCAAAACCACCTGAGCGACGGTGGCGCATCCGGCAGAAGCTCGTCGCCCTGGTTAATTGGTCAGCTCAGAAACCACCAGGTCGGCGTCGACATCTTTGGAAAAAGTTGACCGAAGGTTGTACGTGCCCGTTGACTACCCAAGTCGACGACCACCAGCCAACTTCACGAAGTCGGCCACTCCAGAGGTCGACCAACTACAAGTCGACCAGAACGGCTGTTCGCCGAGTACAACAAGTCGGCGTCCCCAGGTTGGCACCCTCAAGTCGGCGCCCCTCCCAGGACGAAAGAACCCCTTTCCTCAACCACAGAAGAAGATTGTTACCGGCTTCTCATCGTCAGCGGCATCGCAGTGGCCCTGTGCAGGTCGATCAAGCCTGTCGACCTGTGCGCCTAAGTTGGCGTTAGCCAATGCAAATGGTCGGCTGCACCTCCCGCACACGCGACCACAAAGCCGGCTCCGCCCAAGCGAGGACGGGGCCAACATCCAACTCCTGTTGACAGTGCAAAATCCATCTAAGAAGCAGGTGGATGCACCTGAACGTATGGTAAAGTACCTGAACTTTCACCCAATCATTGGGGATCAATGCTCCGCATCTGCACAGGCGAAGCAGAAGGAAGTTGAGGTGCTGAAGAAAAAGAAGATGGTTGCAGAAGGCAAGCTCATCCTCACTTACCTTAACGATGATACTTAAGCACTTGTATTCATTATCCGTGAGAGAATACATCTGCCTGGTTGAGAGAGGACTCATTAGCTGGAGGTCCAAGAAGCAGACGGAGACGGCACTCTCCTCCATAGAATCTGAATATATGGCGATGTTCCATGAGGTAAAAGAAGTGATTTGGCTGAGAATGCGTTAGAGGAGATTGGCAAAAAGCAGAAGATTGCTACAGAACTCTTTTGTGATAGCAAAGGGGCTCTTCGGATGGCCAGGAATGTTGTGCTTCATGGACTGAACGAGCATATGCGCATCAAGTGACACTAGCTGCGCAATCCGATCAACATCAAGACTCACAACCATCCAGCAAGCTTCCTCACCAAGAGGCTTGCGGATGAGCCTCATTGGCATTGTGTGCGCATGAGTAGAATGAGCATGAATGAGAATGGATCGGGATGCAGCCGGCAGGCCCAACTAGCCTGTTGGTCACATGGACCGGTCGAACCAACTGGCTAGTTATTCAAATGGACCGGGCTGACCAATTGGCCTGTTCGTCCAATGGACCGGTCAGTCCAACTGGCCTGTTGGTCCAATGGACAGGTCGGACCAACTGGCCTGTTGGTCCAATGGACCGGCTGGACCAAACTGGCCTCTTGGTAAAATGGACCGGCTGGACCAACTGGCCTGTTGGTCCAATGGACCGAGCGGACCAATTGGCAAATTCGTCCAATGGACCGGTCGGCCCAACAGGCCTGTTGGTTCAATGGATCGGTCAAACCAATCGGCCCTTTGGTCCAATGGACCGATCGGCCCAACATGCCTGTTGGTCCAATGGACCAGTCAAACCAATTGGCCTGTTGGTCTAATGGACCTTTCGGGCCAACTGTCCAGTTGGTCCAATTGACCAGTCGGACCAATTCGCCTATTGGTCCAATGGGACGGTCGGACCAACGGGACTGTTTGTCCAATGGACCGGCCGGACCAACTGGCGTGTCGGTCAAATGGACTTGGTCGGACCTACTGGCCTGTTGGTCCAATGGACCCGGTTGGACCAACTGGCCTGTTGGTCCAATGGATCGGTCGGACCAACTGGCCTGTTGGTCCAACGGACCCGGTCGGACCAATTGGCATGTTGTTCCAGTTGACCGGTCGGACCAACAGGCCTGTTGGTCCAATGGACCGGTCAGACCAACTGGCCTACTGGTCCAATACATCGGTCGGACGAACTCGCCTATTGGTCCAATGGACTGGACAGACGTCCTGGCCTGTTGGTCCAATGGACTGGTCGGACCAACTAGCCTGTTGGTCCAATGTACCGGTCAGACCAAAAAAGCATGTTGATCCAATGGACCGGGCGGATTAACAGGCCTGTTGATCTAATGGACCGGTCAGACCAATTGGCGTGTTCGTCCGATGAACCGGTCGGACCAACGGGCATGTTGGTCCAATAGATCGGGCGGACCAACTGGCCTGTTGGTCCAATGGACCTGTTGGACCAACTGGCCTGTTGGTCCTGGACCGGTCGGACCAACAAACCTGTTGGTCTAATGGACCGGTCGGACCAACGGGCGTATTCGTCCAATAAACCGGTCGGACCAACGGGCATGTTATTCAAATGGACCGGTCGGACCAACTGGCCTGTTGGTCCGATGGACCGGTGGACCAACAAACTGGCCTGTTGGTCCAATGGATCGGTTGGACCAACTGGCCTGTTGGTCCAATGGACAGGTCGGACCAACTGGCCTGTTGGTCCGATGGACCGGTCGGACCAACTGGTCTGCTGGTCCAATGGACCGCGTGGACCAATTGTCCTCTTTGTCCTATGGACCGTTCAGACCAACTGGCCTGTTTGTCCAATGGACCTTTTGGACCAACTGGCCTTTTGGTCCAATTGATCGGTCGGACCAATTCTCCTGTTGGTCCAATGGACCGGTTGGACCAACTGGCCTATCGGTAATATGGACTTGGTCGGACCAACTGGCCTGATTGTCCAATGGACCCCGTCGGACCAACTGGCCTGTTGGTCCAGTGGACCGGTCGGACCGATCGGCCTATTGGTCCACTGGACCGGTCAGACCAACTTGCCTGTTGGTCCGATGCATCAGTCGGACGAACTCGCCTATTGGTCCAATGGACTGGTCAGACAAGCTGGCATGTTGGTCCAACGGACCGGTCAGACCAACTGACTTCCTATTCCAATGGACCAGTCGTACCAACTGGCCTGTCGGTCTAATGGACTACGCAGACAAAAGGGCATGTTGGTCCAATGGGCCGGTCGGACCAACTGGCCTGTTGGTCTAATGGACCGGTCGAACCAACGGGCGTGTTGGTCCAATGGACCGGTCGGACCAATGGGCATGTTGGTCCAATGGACCGAGCGGACCAATTGGCCTGTTGGTCCAATAGACCAGGCGGACCAACTGGCTTGTTGGTCGAATGCACTGATCGAACCAACTGGCCTGTTGGTTCGATTGTCCGGTCGGACCAACTGGCCTGTTGGTCCAATAAACAGCATTAACTTAAAGGCCTCTTTGTCCAATGGACCGGTCGGACCAACTGGCCTGTTTGTCCAATGGACCACTCGGACCAACTAGCCTGTTGGTCCAATGGACCGGTCAGACCAATTGGCCTGTTGGTCCAATGGACCAGTCGGACCAACTGGCCTGTCGGTCAAATAAACATGGTCGGACCAACTGGCCTGTTGGTCCAGTGGACCGGTCGGACCAACTGGCCTGTTGGTCCAATGGACTCGGTCGGACCAACTGGCCTGTTGGTCCACTGGACTAGTCAGACCAACGGGCCTGTTGGTCCAATGTACCGGTCAGACCAACTGGCCTTTTAGTCCAATGGATTGGTCGGACGAACTGGCCTATTGACCCAATGGACTGGTGATACCACCAACTGGCCTGTTGGTCCAATGGACTGGTCGGACCAACTGACCGATCGGACCAACTGGCCTGTTGGTCTAGTGGACCGGTCGGATCAAAGGGTATGTTGGTCCAATGGACCAGGCGGACCAACTAGCCTGTTGGTCTAATGGATCGGTCGGACCAACGGGCGTGTTCATCCAATGAACCGGACGGACCACAAGCATGTTGGTCCAATGGAGCGGTTGGACCAACTGGCCTGTTGGTCTAATGGACCGGTCGGACCAACTGGCCTGTCGGTCCAATGGACCAGTCGGACCAACTGGCCTGTTGGTCCGATGGACCGGTCGGACCAACTGGTCTGTTGGTCCAATTGACAGGGCTGATCAATTGGCCTCTTTATCCTATGGACTGGTCAGACCAACTGGCCTGTTGGTCCAATGGACCGGTCTGACCAACTGGCCTGTTGGTCCAATGGACCGGTCTGACCAACTGGCCTGTTGGTCCAATGGACCGGTCGGACCACCTGGCCTGTTGGTCCATTTGACCAGCCCCTATCCTCGGGTCCGAGTTTGTAGAGAGAGGGATCAAGAAGGACTTAGTCAAAACAGCAAGAGTACCTTGAACGTCGCGCAGCGTGCCGTGCAGACCGTCGGTCGGATTAAGCTGAGAATTCGCTATATCGAAGCTTGCTCCAAGAGCTTTAAAATGAGCCAAGTTGCCTCGCGAAAAGTTCTGCCATTACTAAGTTATGGCTCGGACAGCGTTTGCCTAGCGTTGGAGTGCTAGCATACTAGCGTTGACTCGGGTAGCATTCCGCCGTCGAATAGCGCAGAAACGAAATTCCAGCGAGGAAGGAATTCGCTTGAATCAATTTGACTATATTCAGGTACAAACAGAGAAGGATTAAATAGTTCTAGCTAGCAAGGACCTTGGGAATCAACCTGGGAACAACCAGGGATGATCCCAAATAATTCCGAGCAACAGAACCAACCTGGCTGGACAAAATAGCAGGTGGTAGGTTGGTAAACAACCTCTGGTTCTGTTTTTCCAACCTGGGAAAACAACAACCAGGTTCAGGTTCTAAAAACAGAACCTGTTTTGTCTTTGCCCAACCAGCCAAATGCTGGTTCCGCTGGTTTCCCCTGGCCTTGTAGCATGCAGATACAGACAAACAACATCCAACCTTCACCTAAATTGTACCCCTATAGTGCCTTCCCTGCTACACTATAGTTAACCAAACAAAACAGTACAATTTCGAGTTGGATAGAACTGAATCTGCGCAATCAACTCAACCGAACTGCAAAGCTTCCATCTTGGGTTCCTTTGCGAGCTCGTCCTTCCTGCTTGCACTGTTCATAGCGCATACAATGTTGTGCCAAAGCGCACATTGCGCGAGTACCTGCAAATGCATCAAGCGAAAAATGCAAAAGCAAACAAACACACGAACACACCATTCATACGCAAATGCATTCGCACACGCATACTCGTACAAACAGATGGCAGGATGTCGTGCAATGTGCATTTGCACCCAACAGGACCAACTGGACTGTTGGTCCAATGGACCGGTTGGACCAATTGGCCTGGTAGTAATATGGACTTGGTCGGACCAACTGGCCTGTTGGTCCAATAGACCCGGTCGGACCAACTGGCCTGTTGGTCCAATGGATCGGTCGGACCAACTGGCCTGTTGGTCCAGTGGACCAGTCGTACCAACAAGCTTGTTGGTCCAATGGACTAAGCGGATCAAAGGGCATGTTGGTCCAATGGACCGGATGGACCAACTGGCCTGTTGGTCTAATGGACCGGTCGGACCAACGGGCATACTCGTCCAATGGACCGGTCGGACCAACGGGCATACTCGTCCAATGGACCGGTCGGACCAACGGGCATGTTGGTCAAATAGACCAGGCAAACCAATTGGCGTGTTGATCATATGGACCAGTCGGACCAACTGGCCTGTTGGTCCAATGGACCGGTCAGACCAACTGGCCTGTTGGTCCAATGAACAGGGTTAACCAGTTTGCCTCTTTGTCCAATGGACCGGTCGGACCAACTGGCATGTTTGTCCAATGGACCAGGCAGACCAACTGGCCTGTTGGTCCCATGGACCAGTCGCACCAACTGGCCTGTTGGTCCAATGGTCCTTTCGGTTGGACCAACTGTCCTGTTGGTCCAATTGACCGGTCGGACCAATTCGTCTGTTGGTCCAATGGACCGGTCGGACCAACTGGCCTGTTGGTCCAATGGACAGGTCGGACCAACTGGCCTGTCGGCCAAATGCACCCGGTTGAACCACCTGGCATGTTGGTCCAGTGGACCGGTCGGACCAACTGGCCTTTTGGTCCAATGGACTGGTTGGACCAACTGGCCTGTTGGTCCAGTGGACCAGTCGGACCAACTGGCCTGTTGGTCCAATGCATCGGTCCGACGAACTCGTCTATTGGTCCAATGGACCGGTCAGACCAATTGGCCTGTTGGTCCAATGGACCGGTCAGACCAACTGGCCTGTTGGTCCAATGGACCAGTTGGACCAACTGGCCTGTTGGTCCAGTGGACCGGTCGGAACAAAGGGTATGTTGGTCCAATGGACCAGTCGGAACAACGGGCATGTTGTGGTCCAATGGACCGGGTGGACCAACTGGCCTGTTGGTTTAATGGACTGGGCGGACAAACTGGCCTGTTGGTCGAAGAAACTGGTCGGACCAACTGGCCTGTTGGTCCAATGGACCTGTCGGACCAACTGGCATGTTGGTCCAATGTACAGGGCTGACCAATTGGCCTCTTCGTCCAATGGACCGGTCAGACCAACTGGCCTGTTGGTCCAATGGACCGGTCGGACCAACTGGCCTGTTGGTCCAATGGACCGGTCGGACCAACTGGAATGTTGGTCCAACGGACCGGTCGGACCAACAAACCTGTTGGTCTAAGGGACCGGTCGGACCAACGGGCGTGTTCGTCCAATAAACCGGTCGGACCAACGGGCATGTTATTCAAATGGACCGGTCGGTCCAACTGGCCTTTTGGTCCGATGGACCAGTGGACCAACAGGCCTGTTGGTCCATCGGGCGGACCAACTGGCCTGTTGGTCCAATGGACAGGTCGGACCAACTGGCCTGTTGGTCCGATGGACCGGTCGGACCAACTGGTCTGTTGGTCCAATGGACCGCGTGGACCAATTGTCCTCTTTGTCCTATGGACCGGTCGGACCAACTGGCCTGTTTGTCCAATGGACCTTTTGGACCAACTGGCCTTTTGGTCCAATTGATCGGTCGGACCAACTCGCCTGTTGGTCCAATGGACCGGTCGGACCAATTGGCTTGTCGGGCCAATGCATCCGGTTGAACCACCTGGCATGTTGGTCCAGTGGACCGGTCGGACCAACTGGCCTTTTGGTCCAATGGACTGGTTGGACCAACTGGCCTGTTGGTCCAGTGGACTAGTCGGACCAACGGGCCTATTGGTCCAACGGACTGGTCAGACCAACGCTGTTGGTCCAATGCATCGGTCGGACCAACTCGCCTGTTGGTCCAATGGACCGGTCAGACCAACTGGCCTGTTGGTCCAATGGACTGGTCGGACCAACTGGCCTATAGCTCCAATTGACCAGTCTGACCAACTGGCCTGTTGGTCCAATGGACCAGTTGGACCAACTGGCCTGTTGGTCCAGTGGACCGGTCGGACCAATGGGCACGTTGGTCCAATGGACCGGTCGGACCAACTGGCATGTTGGTCCAATGGACCGGTCGGACCAACTGGCCTGTTGGTCCAATCGACTGGGCGGACAAACTGGCCTGTTGTTCGAATGGAATGGTCGGACCAACTGGCCAGTTGGTCCAATGGACCTGTCGAACCAACTGGCATATTGGTCCAATATACAGGGCTGACCAATTGGCCTCTTCGTCCAATGGACTGGACAGACCAACTGGCCTGTTGGTCTAATGGACCGGGCGGACGAACTGGCCTGTTGGTCTAATGGACCGGTCGGACCAACGGGACTATTGGTCCAATGGACCGGTCGGACCAACTGGCCTGTTGGTCCAATGGACCCGGTCAGACCAACTGGCCTGTTGGTCCAATGGACAGGTTGGACCAACTAGCCTGTTGGTCCAGTGGACCGGTTGGACCAATTGGCCTGTTGGTCCGATGGACCGGTCACACCAACTGGCCTGTTGGTCCAATGCATCAGTTGGATGAACTCGCCTGTTGGTCCAATGGACCGGTCAGACCAACTGGCCTGTTGGTCCAATGGACTGGTCGGACCAACTGGCCTGTTGGTCCAATGGACCGGTCTGACCAACTGGCCTGTTGGTCCAATGGACCAGTCGGACCAACTGGCCTGTTGGTCCAATGGACCAGTCGAACCAAAGGGCATGTTGGTCCAATGGACCGGATGGACCAACTGGCCTGTTGGTCTAATGGACCGGTCGGACCAACAGGAGTGTTCGTCCAATGGACCGGTTAGACCAACGGGCGTGTTCGTCCAATGGACCGATTAGACCAACGGGCATGTTGGTCCGGACCGGGCGGACGAACTGGCCTGTTGGTCCAATGGACCAGGCGCACCAACTAGTCTGTTGGTCCGATTGACCGATCGGAAAACCTGGCATGTTGGTCCAATGGACAGGGCTGACCAATTGGCCGTCTGGTCCAATGGACCGGTCAGACCAACTGGCATGTTTGTCCAATTGACCGGTCGTACCAATTCCCCTGTTGGTCCAATGGACCGCTCGGACCAACCTGTTGGTCCACAGGACCGGTCAGACCAACTGGCCTGTTGGTCCAAGGCATCGGTCGGATAAACTCGCCTATTGGTCCAATGGACTGGTCAGACTACCTGGCCTGTTGGTCCAATGGACTGTCGGACCAACTGGCCTATAGGTCTACTGGACCGGTCTGACCAACTGGCCTGTTGGTCCAATGGACCAGTCGGACCTACTCGCCTATTGGTCCAACGGACCGGTCGGACCAAAAGGCATGTTGGTCCAATGGACCGGGCGAACCAAGTGGTTTGTTGGTCTAATGGACCGGTCGGACCAACGAGCGTGTTCGTCCAATGGAACGGTCAGACCAACGGGCATGTTGGTCCAATGGACCGGGTGGACCAGCTGGCTTGTTTTTCGAATAGACAAGTCGGACCAACTGGCTTGTTGGTCCGATGAACCGGTCAGACCAACGGGCCTGTTGGTCCAATGGATAGAGCTGACCAATTGGCCTCTTTGTCCAATAGATCGGTCAGACCAACTCGCCTGTTGGTCCAATGGACCGGTCGGGCCAACTGGCCTGTTGGTCCAATGGAACGGTTGGACCAATTGGCCTGTTGGTCCAGTGGACCGGTCGGACCAACTGGGGTGATGGTCCAATGGACCGGTCGGACCAACTGGCCTGTTGGTCCAATGGACCGGTTGGACCAACTGGCCTGTTGGTCCAATGGACCAGTCGGACCAAATGGCCCGTTGGTCTAATGGAGCGGGCGGTCCAAATGGCCCGTTGGTCCAATGGACCGGTCGGACCAACTGGCCCGTTGGTCCAATGGACCGGTCGGACCAACTGGCCTGTCGGTCAAATAAACATGGTCGGACCAACTGGCCTGATGGTCCGGTGGACCAGCCGAACCAACTGGCCTGTTGGTCCAATGGACCGGTCGGACCAACTGGCCTGTTGGTCCATTGGACCGGTCGGACCAACGGGCCTGATGGTCGAATGGACCGGTCGGACCAACTGGCCTGTTTGTCTTATGGATCGGTCGGACCAAATGGCCTGTTGGTCCAATGGACCGGTCGGACCAACTGGCCTCTTGGTCCAATGGACCGGTCGGACCAACTGGTCTGTTGGTCCAATGGACCGGTTGGTCCAATGGACCGGTTGGACCAGCTGGCCTGTTGGTCCAATGGACCGGTCGGATTTAAGGGCATGTTGGTCCTACGGACCGGGCGGACCAAGTGGTTTGTTGGTCTAATGGACCGGTCGGACCAACGGACGTGTTCGTCCAATGGACCGGTTAGACCAACGAGCATGTTGGTCCAATGGCGGGCGGACCAACTGGCCTATTGATTGAATGAACCGGTCGGACCAACTGGCCTGTTGGTCCGATGGACCGGTCGGACCAACTGGCCTGTTGGTCCATTACACCGGTCGGACCTGGCTTGCTGGTCCATTAGACCGGTCGGACCAACTGGCCTGTTGGTCCAATGGACCGGTCGGACCAACTGGCCCGTTGGTCCAATGGACCGGGCGGTTCAAATGGCCCGTTGGTCCAATGGACCGGTCGGACCAACTGGCCCGTTGGTCCAATGGACCGGTCGGACCAACTGGCCTGTCGGTCAAATAAACATGGTCCTATGGACCGGTCGGACCAACTGGCCCGTTGGTCCAATGGACCGGTCGGACCAACTGGCCCGTTGGTCCAATGGACCGGTCGGACCAACTGGCCTGTCGGTCAAATAAACATGGACGGACCAACTGGCCTGATGGTCCGGTGGACCAGTCGGACCAACTGGCCTGTTGGTCCAATGGACCGGTCGGACCAACTGGCATATTGGTCCATTGGACCGGTCGGACCAACGGGCCTGATGGTCGAATGGACCGGTCGGACCAACTGGCCTGTTTGTCTTATGGATCGGTCGGACCAAATGGCCTGTTGGTCCAATGGACCGGTCGGACCAACTGGCCTCTTGGTCCAATGGACCGGTCGGACCAAATGGCCTGTTGGTCCAATGGACCGGTTGGTCCAATGGACCGGTTGGACCAGCTGGCCTGTTGGTCCAATGGACTGGTCGGATCAAAGGGCATGTTGGTCCAACGGACCGGGCGGACCAAGTGGTTTGTTGGTCTAATGGACCGGTCGGACCAACGGACGTGTTCGTCCAATGGACCGGTTAGACCAACGAGCATGTTGGTCCAATGGCGGGCGGACCAACTGGCCTATTGATCGAATGAACCGGTCGGACCAACTGGCCTGTTGGTCCGATGGACCGGTCGGACCAACTGGCCTGTTGGTCCAATGGACCAGTCGGACCAACTGGCCCGTTGGTCCAATGGACCGGTTGGACCAACTGGCCCGTTGGTCCAATGGACCGGTCGGACCAACTGGCCTGTTGGTCCAATGGACTGGTCGGACCAACTGGCCTGTCGGTCAAATAAACATGGTCGGACCAACTGGCCTGATGGTCCGGTGGACCAGTCGGACCAACTGGCCTGTTGGTCCAATGGACCGGTCGGACCAACTGGCCTGTTGGTCCATTGGACCGGTCGGACCAACGGGCCTGATGGACGAATGGACCGGTCGGACCAACTGGCCTGTTTGTCTTATGGATCGGTCGGACCAAATGGCCTGTTGGTCCAATGGACCGGTCGGACCAACTGGCCTCTTGGTCCAATGGACCGGTCGGACCAAATGGCCTGTTGGTCCAATGGACCGGGTGGTCCAATGGGCCGGGCGGTTGGACCAGCTGGCCTGTTGGTCCAATGGACCGTTCGGATCAAAGGGCATGTTGGTCCAACGGACCGGGCGGACCAAGTGGTTTGTTGGTCTAATGGACCGGTCGGACCAACGGACGTGTTCGTCCAATGGACCGGTTAGACCAACGAGCATGTTGGTCCAATGGCGGGCGGACCAACTGGCCTATTGATCGAATGAACCGGTCGGACCAACTGGCCTGTTGGTCCGATGGACCGGTCGGACCAACTGGCCTGTTGGTCCATTACACCGGTCGGACCTGGCCTGCTGGTCCATTAGACCGGTCGGACCAACTGGCCTGTTGGTCCAATGGACCGGTCGGACCAACTGGCCTGTTGGTCCATTGGACCGGTCGGACCAACTAGCCTGTCGGTCCAATGGACCGGTCGAACCAACTGGCCTGTCGGTCCAATGGACCCGGTTGGACCAACTGGCCTGTTTGTCCAATGGACCGGTCGGACCAACTGGCTTGTTGGTCCAGTGGACCCGGTCGGTCCAACTGGCTTTGGTCCAGTGGACTGGTTGGACCAACGGTCCTGTTGGTCCAATGGACCTATTGGACCAACACGTCTGTGTTGACGAGAGCTATGTGTTGGCCTCGTCCTCGCTTGGGCGGAGCCGACTTCGTAGTCGGGTTAATGGGGATGCCGTCGACCTGCAGGAGTGGCACGGGGTCCACTGCAAGCGCCCCGAGCAGGAGGACAACGTCCTGGGTGCCTTGACCGTATCCTGGGCGCCTGGACGGCGTCCTGAACGCCTGCACGGTGTCCAGGGAGGCTGGACGCAGGCATGGGCGTCTGTACGGCGTCCAGGAAGTCTGGACGCCGACCTTGGCATCTGGACGGTGTCCCGGCTGTATGGGCGCCGACTTGGATGCCGCCAAGACGCCGACCCTGGCGGCGCAGGTTTTGGTGTAGCCGGCGACCAGCTGGGCTGGACGAGCAGGCGTGGTTGCCCGGTCTACCGGGATATGCGGGCGACGTGTGCGAAGGTCGCTATGGATCATTTATGCAAGGGTGACCTTGGTGGTGGTATCCCGAGGCCGTTGTGGCTGGTGGGTGCAGTCGCTAGCGTAGACTCAATCTGGGCATCTGTACTGTGCATTTGATTATGAGTGGTGCACCAACTAGCGGCACGCATCAGAGAAGCAGGTGCACTATTGTTGTGCGGGTGCAACGCTGCAGCGTTGGCACACCATGGACTTGCAACGTTGGTGGACCGCTACTCTGCAATGCTTGAGCGGTGCGAGCTCTGCTGCGATGGATCTTGGTCGACCATGCTACGCTGGAGGTCGACCTGCAGTTCAGCTAGCTCTGATGTAGTCTGTGTTGCCAATGTTGTTACAACCATTGTTGTCATGTTTTCCTAGCTCCTCGTCAAGTAGCAAGTAGTGTGAGTACTTGGAAACGACTAAGGAATGAACGAATGCTACGATCATTTCCATTCCATGCCTAGCCCGTAGTCTAGCTCCCGTTGTAGTAGTTATCTCCGCATGGTGCGGTGAGCGTGGACTGCACCGCAATGATACCTTCGGTCTAGCCAACTTTGCACTTCCCTATCGTGTTCATTGGCCGGCAGCTGTGCGTTCGTCACCATGGTAGGCGCGATAGGTGACGCAGGGGTGGTGGACACCCTGGAGGCATGGCAAGAGGATGTGAGGAGACGTCACGAGGCTCCTAAGTACGGGGAAATCCTCTAAGTGGTCGTCGAGGCTGGCATCTGCGCCATGTTGGCAACGGAGCACCCTTCTTGGCCTGCTTCTCCTCGGCCGGTGAACAACAAAGGCGGCGTCAACGTAAGTGTCAACGCCGGTCGTGTCCACGTCGGTAGCAGTGTGGGAGGCACGTCGAGGCAGAGATGAGTTATTCACGCCGATGAAGTCGGCAGCGTTCATGCGTGAGGTATGTAGTCGTCGGCAACTGCAGGGGCCTCGCAAGGCGACGCCTAAGGTCGACAAAGCTGATTAATGCCGATGTCGGCGACACACGTGACCGCGGGAGGAATTGCGCCGAGCTACGGCTACTTCAAGTTGACGCCGGACAGAATCTCGGTCAACCCTCTGCTGGTCGGTCGTCCCGACATCCTCACGTGGAAGGAAGCCATCGAGCCCCAGCTGGAGATGGCCGGGCTGATGGGCTTCGCCGCCGGCACCGTGGCGATGCCGTCAGAGAACTACTCTGACCTGCATGTGGAGTTTTGCGTTGTGCAGCTGCTTACCACTGCCATCTCGCGGTGCTGCTCGGCGGGTGTGCAGATTGCCTTCAAGCCGTGCAGGGACTATCTTGACGTCGGCCACCAAGCGAGGCACCTCATTGAGTCAACTGCATGAGGGTGTCTGGTGTGCAGTACTCGACGGCGTCGTACGTCACCCGTCCTGAAGGGGCTCCCGAGCAGCTACAACTTTATGAAGCGAATGTTGGTGGTGCCGAGTACGCAGGCGACGCTCAACGAAGACTCCCTGGCCTCGTACATCCTCCGGGACGAGGCGATGCAGGAAGTCGAGCGGTCCATGGAGCTCTTAACGTAGGTGAAATACGCCCCCCCGGCGAAGCAAGGTGGTCGAGCGGGACAGCGCGGACAGTGTGGTGCTAGTGGAAGCAGAGGCGATAGAACGACCAAGAACCCCGAAAATCAGAACTGGCCAAGGACGGCAGTTGAGGAGGAGGAAGTCGACGTCGGAAGTGTTGGACCTTCCACAGCCCCGACCACCTCTCCTTTGAGTGCCCCGACCGGAGTGACTTCGATGACGACGACGCCAAGGGAGGCTTTAGGAGGTCGGCCAGCCGGCGTCCACATCGAGGCAACGAGCCGCTCAAGGAGAAGCAGTCGAGCAAGTCGACGTCGGCGAAGGATGCCGACTCCTCCGCTGGCGGCAAGGGGAGAGAGGACAAGGAGGCATCCTCCCGAAGCTTCCCTTATCGAGACGACCTGCGTCGTTGCTCAGCGAAGTCGTCGACCCCCACGTCGGAGGTGGTGGCCCTGCGGGCAATAGTCTTGGCGACAAAGTCGTCCCCGGACAGGCTACATGCGAGGCTCACCTACGTCGGCAAGGACACCATCCGGAGCTTGGCGAAGCATGAGGTGCCATTGGGCTGGACCTCAAGTCGGCGTCTGGCGGTGACTCGCCGTATGTTTCGTGCGTCGGCGGGAAGCTGGCGTGGCACACCTTCCTTGACAAGGGCTCGGATGCTGAGGACGCCCTGGCCGTCGTGCACATCGACTTGTGCGGGGCCGGGTGGCTGCCAAGGACAGCAGCCAGCACTTTTTGCTGCTGAAGGACAGCATGACCTGCTACGTGTGGGTGAGGCCAATCGCCTAGAAGCCGGACATGCTGCAAGATTTTATGCAGTGGCTGGTGGTGGCTGAGCGGCAGACGAAGAAGTCTGTGCTAATGCTGCGTTCTGACCGGGGAGGGAAGTTCCTCGAGAAGGACTTCACCGCCTTCGTAGACGGAAAGGGGATCCTCCATGACCTAACCTGCCCCGCAGTAGAACGGCATGGCGGAGCGGGAGATAACAACGGTGGTGGAGTCGGTGCGGACGATGCTGCTGCATATGGGCGTGCAGCACCACTGGTGGCACCTTGCCCTGCGGCAGGCCGTCTGGGTATGCAACTCCCTTGAGAGGTCGGCGCTGCCGCCGGGGACGACGCCGTACCAGCTGATGACCGGGAAGAAGCCCAACTGCATGGCGCAGTTTCTGGTCCCCGAGCAGCGGCACGGCAGAAAGCTGAAGCCGAAAGCCAGGTGGGGTCTGCATCTCGGTGTGTCGGCAGAAAGCTGAAGCTGAAAGGGCTGGGACCTCCTTGAGATCGCCAACAACAAGGTTGTCACTACCTCAGAAGTGGTGTTCTACGAGATATGTCGCTGGAGGAGCATGGGCCGGCATCGGGGCGGACGCAGGTCTCCCCGCTGACGGACACCTCGACAGCAACGCTTCCTGTTATGTGATGCTATCATTTGCATTCACGTCTGTCTGCCTCCCATCATATGTTCGTGCGTTGCGTGCGTGGTGTGAGCGTATCCAGAAATTTGTGTTTTTGTGTGTTTGGATTTTCCGAGTATGTATAAATGTTATTTGGCTTGAGCAAATACCTGAGATGACTGCTCTTCTCAAGAGCTTCCGACGAACCAAGAATCTTTGCGATCGGAGCACGACCAAGAAAGTTACGAACGTTGGAGTTCGTATGCTTATCATATTTGGTTGCGGCGACTATGGGGAGTTGTGGATTGACTCATTATGGGGTACAGACTTGTGGGGGTTGGGAAATTCGTTCCCCATCACTGTAGATGATGCCAAGTGGTTGGAAAAAACCAAATTGGGTTGGCAAGTGTGGCCAACTTGGGTGAGGTGGATTGTGTAGGTTGGAAAAATGACAAATTTCAAAGTTGGGGTGGCTATAGAAATATGAATTGTGTGGCATGGGGTTTCCTTGGTTGGGGACTCCCTTGGGACCTTCCCTCTGTTGGGTGCAAATGCACATTGCACGACATCCTGCCGTCTGTTTGTACGAGTATGCGTGTGCGAATGCATTTGCGTGTGAATGATGTGTTCGTGTGTTTGTTTGCTTTCGCATTTTTCGCTTGATGCATTTGCAGGTACTCGCGCAATGTGCGCTTCGGCACAACATTGTACGCGCTATGAACAGTGCAAGCAGAAAGGACGAGCTCGCAAAGGAACCCAAGATGGAAGCTTTGCAGTTCGGTTGAGTTGATTGCGCAGATTCAGTTCTATCCAACTCGAAATTGTACTGTTTTGTTTGGTTAACTATAGTGTAGCAGGGAAGGCACTATAGGGGTACAATTTAGGTGAAGGTTGGATGTTGTTTGTCTGTATCTGCATGCTACAAGGCCAGGGGAAACCAGCGGAACCAGCATTTGGCTGGTTGGGCAAAGACAAAACAGGTTCTGTTTTTAGAACCTGAACCTGGTTGTTGTTTTCCCAGGTTGGAAAAACAGAACCAGAGGTTGTTTACCAACCTACCACCTGCTATTTTGTCCAGCCTGGTTGGTTCTGTTGCTTGGAATTATTTGGGATCATCCCTGGTTGTTCCCAGGTTGATTCCCAAGGTCCTTGCTAGCTAGAACTATTTAATCCTTCTCTGTTTGTACCTGAATATAGTCAAATTGATTCAAGCGAATTCCTTCCTCGCTGGAATTTCGTTTCTGCGCTATTCGACGGCGGAATGCTACCTGAGTCAACGCTAGTATGCTAGCATTCCAACGCTAGGCAAACGCTGTCCGAGCCATAACTTAGTAATGGCAGAACTTTTCGCGAGGCAACTTGGCTCATTTTAAAGCTCTTGGAGCGAGCTTCGATATAGCGAATTCTCAGCTTAATCCGACCGACGGTCTGCACGGCACGCTGCACGACGTTCAAGGTACTCTTGCTGTTTTGACTAAGTCCTTCTTGATCCCTCTCTCTACAAACTCGGACCCGAGGATAGGGGCTGGTCTTGTACCAGGCACCCAGGGACCCTTGGAGGTGACCCCGAGGAGAGGTTTTAAGTTTGATTAAGTCCTAATAGCTTGAGTTTATTATGCCCTTACACCAACAAGCTGGTATCAGAGCTGCGTTATAGTGATCCTCGTTATAGGTAGCTATGGCGGGCAACACCTCGGCGGGAGCTGGTGAATCTTCAGCCCAAGATCGTAGCGGCAGCCAAGATTCTGGTCTTTCAGCGCCAAGGGGAGCGCGAACAAACCAGGGCTCGCTTGTCAAGGAGGTGCTGAAGAATTTCACCGTCGAGAAGTTCAATGGTGAGGGCTATGATGATTGGGCCTGGAAAATGCAATTATATTTCCGTCAGATCGGTTTGCTGAAACTAATGATTGGGGAGGAGCCTAGACCGAGTGACCCCACGCTGCAGGAAGATTGGGACGAGCGCTCCTCGGCTGGCTACTATCTGATGTCGCAGAGTTTGGAGCTGAACCAGCGTCACCACGTCATGCACCTGCTGCCGGAGGTTGAATGCGGTCCGAAGGCGTGGACCGTGTTGAAGGAGCTGCACGCCCCGACCTCCGTTGTCGCAACGTTGATGCTGGAGAGGGAGCTGTCCGCGTTGCGCCTGAGCGAGGGAGAGCCGGTGCAACCAGTCCTGGACAAGATGCGCGACCTCTACGCGAAGTTGGCGACCGCGGGAATCACCTACCCGGAGCAGACCAAGTGCTTGAAGATGCTCTCGCTGCTGCCAGAATCGTGGCTTCAATTTACGAGCGGATTGAGCCTGCCGCAGAACCAGAGCTTGTGGACGCTCGAGTGGGTGCGGACGAAGATTCTGGAGGAGGACTTCCGTCGCCGCCAACTGAGGGGTGGAGACGACGGCAGCAGCGGCTACGGGATGCAAGGGAGCCGACGTGGCAGAGGACGTGGCTTCGGTGGTGCTGGACGCGGTGCAAAGAAAGACGACGACTCCAACGACCAACAAGGAGGTACCGGTTGGGGTCGCGGTGCGAAATCTGGACGTGGGGGCAAGTCGGGTGCTGGTGGCAAAATGAAAGGGAGTTGCTGGTATTGTGAGAAGGAAGGGCACCCCTGGTTTTTGTGCTATAAGAAACCCGATGGATGGACCCCCCAGAATCGTCACCAGGATGGCGGCGCGCGGAGGAACCAGAAAAACGGCGCCAACATGGTCGCTGATTCGTCCGACAACAACCCGAAGGGCAACGGCGGTGCGGAGAAGAAGAAGGAGCGCACCGCGGGCCAATTCTTCCATGTGGGAGACAAGGGGGAGCAAGGAGACGCCTCTGCCAAAGTTGGAGCAGAGCTGCACCCCCTAGACTATTGGGTGTTGGACACAGGCGCTGCTTGGACGATGACGCCGCGCAAGGACCTGCTGGACGAAGTACGAGCTGCACCGATCAATGAAGTGTGCTCCGCCTCTGGACACATGTTGAAGGTGGCTGGTGCGGGACGAGCTGCGTTTAAGGGAGCGGATGGCAAGCCGGTGGTGCTGCACGACGTTCTCTTCGTCCCCGACCTGAAGGCCAACCTTATCTCCCTCCGTAAGCTTGGCAAGGCTGGGGTGAACACCAACACGGATGGGGCACGCACTTATAAGGGGAAGCTGGGCAATCGGGTGCTTTGGGATCTGCACGAGAGCAAGGACGTGTACAGATCTATGTGGCAGCTGCCGGCCCTGGCGTGGCATGGTGGGGGGCAGGCTGGAGAGGGGTCTGCATCCCAGGGGGAGTGCAATGCCGTTGGAGGGGTTGGTGTGAAAGTGTCGGCCAGATCTGGGGAGACAGATTGGGCAACGGCACACCGGCGCTTAGGGCATGTGGCAATGCCTTTGCTGAAGCAGCTGGAGAAGGATGGAGCCGTTAAGGGTCTGAAGCTGAACGGACAGCCACCCGATGACAACTGTGAAATCTGTTTGCTTTCAAAGTTCACCCGTTTCCCTTTCCATAGTGTGGCTGGCAGGAGCAAGAAGCCTTTGGAGCTGGTCCACATGGACTTGGTGGGGCCGCTGCCGGTGCAAGGGCACAAGGGGGAGCGGTATTTTCTTACAATTGTGGATGACTGGAGCAGGCTGATGTGGGCGTATCCGCTGAAGCAGAAGGACCACGCCGCCTCCACGATACGGGACGATTGGCTGCCATTCGTGGAGAAGCAGGCGGAGTGTGTAGTGAAGCGGATTAGGACAGACCGGGGTGGTGAGTTCCTTGGAGCTGAAATGACGGCCTGGCTCAAGAAGCAGGGCATCCAGAGAGAGCTGACCACGGCTTATACCCCACAGTCCAATGGTGTAGCAGAACGGGCAAACCGGACCATTCTGGAGACAGCTAGGGCGCTGCTCATAGAATCTGGGCTGAGCAATTCTATGTGGCCTCATGCTGTCCGGCACGCCACTGTCGCTAGGAACAGGGTGCTCACCAAGGTTGGGGATGACTCGTGGGTGCCGTTGGAGAGGTGGCTTGGGAGGAAGCCGCCGGTGGACATGCTGAGGGTGTTCGGTTGCATGGCAGTCGCCCACGTCCCCAAGACCTACCGCAGTAAGTTGGGGGCGAGTGCAATCTGGTGTGTGCATTTGGGGCTGGCTGCTGAGAGCAAGGGATGGCTGCTGTGGGAACCATCCAAGGGTGTGTTGTTTGACAGCAGGGATGTGAAATTCATTGAGGGCATGATGTATGGGAGCTGGGAGAAACAGCCGGAGGCAAGGGTGTCCCAGCAGATGGAGCAGATCACCATGCAGCTGGACCTGACTCCTAGTGTGTGGGAGGAGGGAGAGGAGGCAGCTGCTGGAAATGGTGATGGAGAGAAGGTACAGGAGGCATCTGCTGGTGGAGAAAATGGTGTGGAAACTGGCGGCAGCACTAGTGGAGCTGCTGGACCCGAGGGAGGAGAGAAGCAGCAGGGAAAAACTAAGAAGCCGAAGGGTGTCGTTATGAAGGGATGGGAGACACCCGTCTCCAGGCCAGGACGTACCCGTATGGCTACTAAGAAGCTGACTGCAGGAACTGATGCAGCAGAGCAGCAGCTAGGGACCGAAGAGGCATTGCTGATTCTACCTCATGGCTATGACCCGGATGAGGAGGATGAGCCTGCGTACTGTTTTCTTGCCCCTGCACCAGAGGAACCAGCTAGCATGGAAGAGGCATTAGCTGGACCAGATAGGGACAAGTGGCTGGCTTCTAGGGATGCTGAGTACCAGAGTCTGCTGGAGAATAGGACATGGGATCTGGTGGTGCTGCCTGATGGGAAGAAAGCGATACAATGCAAGTGGGTGCTGAGGATCAAGACCGATGACAAGGGGCAGGTCACCATCTACAAGAGTAGGCTGGTGGCGAAGGGGTTTATGCAGAAGGAGAAGCAGGACTTCAACGAAATCTTTGCTCCCACTGCCAAACCCCCTACCCTCCGTGTCTTGTTGGCAGATGCAGCTGTTAGTGGGAAATTCATCATTCAGATGGATATTTCAACGGCATTCCTGAATGGGATTTTAGAGGAGGATGTGTACATGACGCAGCCGCCTGGGTATGAGGATGGTACGGGCAGGGTGTGCAAGCTCAACAAGTCCATCTACGGCTTGAAGCAGGCGCCACGCTGCTGGTACCAGAAGTTGGCAGCTGTTTTAGAGGAGATGGGATTTAGGACCAGCAGCTGTGATGAGAGCCTCTTTCTCAAGGGCGAGGGGGAGAAGCTGGTGCTGTTTCTGGTCTATGTGGACGACATTCTTCTCTTCAGCAGCAGCATGAAGGAGATCCAGAAAGTGCAGCAGCAACTGATGGAAAACTTCAAGTGCAAGAACCTTGGGGAGGTAAAGTACTACCTCGGGATGCACGTGGAGAGGGATCCAGATCACAGGTGGTTGAAGCTGCACCAGGAGAAGTTCATCAAGGAGCTGGGGGAGAAGTATGGGATTGAGAATGAGCGCAAGGTTGCAACTCCCCTGCCAGCAGAATTCAAGCTTGTGAAGGCTGCAGAGGATGAAGGGGTTGAAGCTGAAGAGCAGCAGCAATTTCAGTCCTTGGTGGGCAGCCTCTTGTACGCAGCAGTTCACACGAGGCCCGACATCTCTTTCTCGGTTGGGCAGCTGGCTAGGGTGGTGCAGAATCCATCAGAAGAGCAGGTGGATGCAGCTGAGCGTGTGGTGAAGTACCTGAACTCTCACCCAAGCATTGGAGTTCAATACTCCGCATCTGCACAGGTGAAGCAGAAAGGGGTGGAGGTGCTGAAAGAGAAGGGGGAGAGGCTTGGAGAAGGCAAGCTATTTCTCACTTGCTTTACCGATGCTACGTGGGCTTCTGAGAAGGAGGATTCCTCATCTGTGGGAGGATACATCTGCGTAGTTGGGGGAGGACCTGTTAGTTGGAGGTCCAAGAAGCAGACGGAGACGGCACTCTCTTCCGTAGAATCAGAGTACATGGCGATGTTCCATGGGGTGAAGGAGGTGATTTGGCTGAGGAGGCTGTTAGAGGAGATTGGCCAGGAGCAGAAAGTTGCTACGCCGCTGTTTTGTGATAGCAAGGGGGCTCTTGGGATGGCCAGAAACGCTGTGCTTCATGGGCTGAACAAGCACATGCGTATCAAGTGGCACTGGCTGCGTAAGGAGGTGAAGAGGGGGACGGTGCATCCGATCTACATCAAGACTCACCAGCAGCCAGCAGACTTTCTCACCAAGAGGCTTGCGGATGAGCCTCATTGGCGTTGTGTGCGCATGAGTGGAATGAGCATGAACTAGCATGGAATGACGGGGATGCAGCCGGCAGGCTGAGGGGGAGTGTGTTGGGTGCAAATGCACATTGCACGACATCCTGCCGTCTGTTTGTACGAGTATGCGTGTGCGAATGCATTTGCGTGTGAATGGTGTGTTCGTGTGTTTGTTTGCTTTCGCATTTTTCGCTTGATGCATTTGCAGGTACTCGCGCAATGTGCGCTTTGGCACAACATTGTATGCGCTATGAACAGTGCAAGCAGGAAGGACGAGCTCGCAAAGGAACCCAAGATGGAAGCTTTGCAGTTCGGTTGAGTTGATTGCGCAGATTCAGTTCTATCCAACTCGGAATTGTACTGTTTTGTTTGGTTAACTATAGTGTAGCAGAGAAGGCACTATAGGGGTACAATTTAGGTAAAGGTTGGATGTTGTTTGTCTGTATCTGCATGCTACAAGGCCAGGGGAAACCAGCGGAACCAGCATTTGGCTGGTTGGGCAAAGACAAAACAGGTTCTGTTTTTAGAACCTGAACCTGGTTGTTGTTTTCCCAGGTTGGAAAAACAGAACCAGAGGTTGTTTACCAACCTACCACCTGCTATTTTGTCCAGCCAGGTTGGTTCTGTTGCTTGGAATTATTTGGGATCATCCCTGGTTGTTCCCAGGTTGATTCCCAAGGTCCTTGCTAGCTAGAACTATTTAATCCTTCTCTGTTTGTACCTGAATATAGTCAAATTGATTCAAGCGAATTCCTTCCTCGCTGGAATTTCGTTTCTGCGCTATTCGACGGCGGAATGCTACCCGAGTCAACGCTAGTATGCTAGCACTCCAACGCTAGGCAAACGCTGTCCGAGCCATAACTTAGTAATGGCAGAACTTTTCGCGAGGCAACTTGGCTCAATTTAAAGCTCTTGGAGCGAGCTTCGATATAGCGAATTCTCAGCTTAATCCGACTGACGGTCTGCACGGCACGATGCGCGACGTTCAAGGTACTCTTGCTGTTTTGACTAAGTCCTTCTTGATCCCTCTCTCTACAAACTCGGACCCGAGGATAGGGGCTGGTCTTGTACCAGGCACCCAGGGACCCTTGGAGGTGACCCCAAGGAGAGGTTTTAAGTTTGATTAAGTCCTAATAGCTTGAGTTTATTAGGCCCTTACACCAACAATGCTGATGCGCTGATGCTGATGCTGATGCTGATGCTGATGCGCTGATGCTGATGCTGATGCGCTGATGCTGATGCGCTGATGCTGATGCGCTGATGCTGATGCTGATGCTGATGCGCTGATGCTGATGCTGATGCGCTGATACAGATGCGCTGATGCTGATGCGCTGATGCTGATGCTGATGCTGATGCGCTGATGCTGATGCGCTGATGCTGATGTAGTTGCTGATGATGATGCTGATGCTGATGCTGATGCGCTGATGCTGATGCTGATGCTGATGCTGATGCGCTGATGCTGATGCTGAAGCTGACGCTGATGCTGATGCGCTGATGCTGATGCTGATGCTGATGCGCTGATGCTGATGCGCTGATGCTGATGCGCTGATGCTGATGCTGATGCGCTGATGCTGATGCGCTGATGCGCTGATGCTGATGCTGATGCGCTGATGCTGATGCTGATACGCTGATGCTGATGCTGATGCTGATCCTGATGCTGATGCTGATGCTGATGCGCTGATGCTGATGCGCTGATGCTGACGCCCTGATGCTGATGCTGATGCTGATGCTGTTGCTGATGCTGATGCTGATGCTGATGCGCTGATGCTGATGCGCTGATGCTGATGCTGATGCGCTGATGCTGATGCGCTGATGCTGATGCTGATGCTGATGCGCTGATGCTGATTCTGATGCTGATGCTGATTCTGATGCTGATGCTGATGCCCTGATGCTGATGCAAATGCTGATGCTGATAAGCCGATGCTGATGCTGATGCGCTGATGCTGATGCTGATGCGCTGATGCTGATGCTGATGCTGATGCTGATGCGCTGATGCTGATGCTGATGCGCTGATGCTGATGCTGATGCTGATGCTGATGTGCTGATGCTGATGCTGATGCTGATGCTGATGCGCTGATGCTGATGCGCTGATGCTGATGCGCTGATGCTGATGCGCTGATGCTGATGCGCTGATGCTGATGCTGATGCTGATGCTGATTCTGATGCTGATGCTGATGCCCTGATGCTGATGCCTATAAGCTAGTGCTGATGCTGATGCGCTGATGCTGATGCTGATGCTGATGCGCTGATGCTGATGCTGATGCGCTGATGCGCTGATGCTGATGCTGATGCCCTGATGCTGATGCTGATGCGCTTAAGCTGATGCGCTGATGCTGATGCTGATGCTGATGCTGTTGCTGATGCTGATGCTGATGCTGATGCGCTGATGCGCTGATGCTGATGCTGATCCTGATGCTGATGCTGATGCTGATGCGCTGATGCTGATGCGCTGATGCTGATGCTGATGCTGATGCTGTTGCTGATGCTGATGCTGATGCTGATGCGCTGATGCTGATGCGCTGATGCTGATGCGCTGATGCTGATGCTGATGCTTATCCGCTGATGCTGATGCTGATGCGCTGATGCTGATGCTGATGCTGATGTGCTGATGCTGATGCGCTGATGCTGATGCTGATGCGCTGATGCTGATGCTGATGCTGATGATGCTGATGCACTGATGCTGATGCTGATGCTGATGCGCTGATGCTGATGCTGATGCTGATGTGCTGATGCTGATGCTGATGCTGATGCTGATACTGATGCTGATGCTGATGCTGATGCGCTGATGCTGATGCTGATGCGCTGATGCTGATGCGCTGATGCTGATGCACTGATGCTGATGCCAAGAGCATCGCCGGTGGCCTACGTAACTCCCAGCAAGTCGGTCTGGGAGTGAAGTCGACGCTGACAGAGGAGGTGCGGCCGACTTTGGTGGAGCCAGTGAAGGAGGCACCAGCAGGGCAGCAGCCGACAGGGAAGCAGGCAGCACCGAAGCCAACCAAAGAGAATTCGGCGACCGGGCAGTCGTTAGGGAAGCCGACCGCAGGGGAGAAGACGGCAAGGAAGTCAACTGCAGTGCAGCAGGACTCTGAGGGCAGCTTTGTCGGTGACGATGAAGGAGACGCCGAGGAGTCCACCGACAATGATGTGGTGGAGGTCCAGTCAGGACCACATCGTATAGGCTGACTTTGGAGACCACCCGACTTCTTCATACCAGCTGCCTTCACCACGGTGAACGACGTGGGTGACAACGATATAAGCAGCTATATTACGCTGAGGATCTTCCTCAACCTTAACCTGATGCAACTCGAAAGCACGCCTTCCTGCAGAGCAAGCTCGATCGTATGCTTTACATGTACCAGCCGGACTACTTCAACGTCTGGACCGGCCGGGTGTGCAAGCTGCTGAAGAGCCTCTACGGGCTGAAGTATTCGCCGCTGCTGTGGTACAAGGCACTCGAAGACGTGCTGGTTGGAGTTGGCTGGAAGAAGAGCCAGGTCAACAAGGCTCTCTATTTTAAGTTCGGCATCGGCAAGGTAACCTGTAGGTGTTGGTCTACGTCGACGACCTTCTTGCCGCTAGTAGAAGCACCGAGATGCTGGAGGCCGCCTTCGAGCTGCGCGAGATCTCGCCGGTGTAAAAGTACCTCGGGCTAGAGATCATGCGCAACAGGCCGGCAAGAAAGCTGTAGCTCCACCAACAGGTTACATCAAAAGGTTAACTAAATCTCGAGTTATGAATTTCGGCGCACTAGGGGGTATGCTGCCACAGAAATTGAACTCAATCACAATAGTCTCACAAGTTCACACAAGAGAATTAGAGTAACAATCAACCAGGTTGGAGGTAAGAGGAGGACGACAGGGAAGGTCTCAAGAGAGTCCCCAACTAGGGAAACCCCATGTCACACAATTCCCCTCTCCAAAGGCAACCCCACTTTTACTTTTGTCACTTTCCCAACCTCCACAATCCACCTCACCCAAGTTGGCCACACTTGCCAACCCAATTGGTTTCTCCCAATTGGCAGAATCTACAATAATTGGGACGAATTTCCCAACCCTCAAAAGTCTGTACCTCATAATGAGTCAATCCCACAACTTCCTATAGTCGCCGCAACAATGTTTGAAAAGCATACGAACTTCAACCGTTCGGCTCGCCAGTTGGTCCAACCGGTCCACTTGACCAACAGGCCAGTTGGTCCAACCGGTCCAATGGACCAACAGGCCAGTTGGTCCGACCGGTCCATTGGACCAACAGGCCAGTTGGTCCGACCGGTCCATACGAACAGACCAGTTGGTCCGATCGGTCCATTGGACCAACAGGCCAGTTGGTCCGATCGGTCCATTGGACCAACAGGCCAGTTGGTCCGACCGGGTCCATTGGACCAACGGGCCAGTTGGTCCGACCGGTCCATCAGAGCAACAGAACAGACCAGTTGGTCCGACCGGTCCATTGGACCAGCAGGCCAGTTGGTCCGACCGGTCCATTGGACCAGCAGGCCAGTTGGTCCGACCGGTCCATTGGACCAACGGGCCAGTTGGTCCGACCGGTCCATCGGACCAACAGGCCAGTTGGTCCGACCGGTCCATCGCAGCAACAGACCAGTTGGTCCGACCGGTCCATCGGAGCAACAGGCCTGTTGGTCCGACCGCTCAATCGGAGCAACAGGCCAGTTGGCCCGACCAGTCCATCGGAGCAACAGGCCAGTTGGCCCGACTGGTCCATCGGACCAACAGGCCAGTTGGTCCGACCGGTCCATCGGACCAACAGGCCAGTTGGTCCGACCGGTACATCGGAGCAACAGGCCAGTTGGTCTGACCGGTCCATCGGAGCAACAGGCAAGTTGGTCTGATTGGTCCATCGGACCAACAGGCCAGTTGGTCCGACCGGTCCATCGGACCAACAGGCCAGTTGGCCCGACCGGTCCATTGGACCAACAGGCCAGTTGGCCCGACCGGTCCATCGGAGCAACAGGCTAGTTGGCCCGACAGGTCCATCGGAGCAACTGGCCAGTTGGTCCGACCGGTCCATCGGACCAACAGGCCAGTTGGTCCGACCGGTCCATCGGACCAACAGGCCAGTTGGTCCTACCGGTCCATCAAAGCAAAAGGCCAGTTGGTCCGACAGGTCCATCGAAGCAACAAACAGGCCAGTTGGTCCGACCGGTCCATCGGACCAACAGGCCTGTTGGTCCGACCGGTCCATCGGAGCAACTGGCCGTGTGCAAGAAATTGTGTTTCCTGTGGTTTGGATTTTCTTAGTGTATGTAAATGATATTTTGACTTGATCAGTTATCTAAAATGACTGCTCTGCTCAAGTGCTTTCTAACGAGCTGTTGGTCCAATGGACCGGTCGGACCAACTGGCCTGTTGGTCCAATAGACCGGTCGGACCAACTGGCCTGTTGGACCAATGGACCGGTCGGACCAACTGGCCTGTAGCTACGATGGACCGGTCGGACCAACTGGCCCGTTGGTCCAATGGACCGGTCGGACCAACTGGCCTGTTGGTCAAATGGACCGGTCGGACAAACTGGCCTGTTGGTCCAATGGACTGGTCAGACCAACTAACCTGTTGGACCAGTGAACCGGTCGGACCAACTGGCCTGTTGGTCCAGTGGACCGGTCGGACCAACTGGCCAGTTGGTCCAATGGACCGGTCGGACCAACTTGCCTGTTGGTCCAATGGACCGGTCGGACCATTTGGCCTATTGATCCATTAGATCTGTCGGACCAACTGGCCTGTTGGTCCAATGGACCGGTCGGACCAACTGGGGTGTTGGACCAATGAACCAGTCGGACCAACTGGCCTGTTGGTCCAGTGGACCGGTCGGACCAACTGACCTGTTGGTCCAATGGACCGGTCGGACCAACTGGCCTGTTGGACCAATGGACCGGTTGGACCAACTGGCCTGATGGTCCAATGGACCGGTTGGACCAACTGGCCTGTTGGTCCAATGGACCGGTCGGACCATCTGGCCTATTGATCCATTAGACCGGTCGGACCAACTGGCCTGTTGGTCCAATGGACCGGTCGGACCAACTGGCCTATTGGTCCAATGGACCGGTCGGACAAACTGGCCTGTTGGTCCAATGGACCGGTCGGACCATCTGGCCGATTGATCCAATGGACCGGTCGGACCAACTGGCCTGTTGGTCCAATGGACCGGTCGGACCAACTGGCCTGTTGGTCCAATGAACCGGTCGGACCAACTAGCCTGTTGGTCCAATGGACCGGTCGGACCATCTGGCCTGTTGGTCCAATGGACCGGTTGGACAACTGGCCTATTGATCCATTCGACCGGTCCGACCAACAGGCATGTTGATCCATTAGACCGGTCGGACCAACTGGCCTGTTGATCCAATGGACCGGTCGGACCAACTGGCATGTTGGTCCAATGGACCGGTCGGACCATCTGGCCTATTGATCCATTAGACCGGTCGGACCATTTGCCTATTGATCCATTAGACCGGTCGGACCAACTGGCCTGTTGGTCCAATGGACCGGTCAGACCAACTGGCCTGTTGGTCCAATGGACCGGTCGGACCAGCTGGCCTGTTGGTCCAATGGACCGGTCGGACCAGCTGGCCTGTTGGTCCAATGGACCGGTCGGACCAACTGGCCTGTTGGACCAATGGACCGGTCGGACCAACTGGCCTGTTGGTCCAATGGACCGGTCAAACCAACTAGCCTGTTGGACCAGTGAACCGGTCGGACCAACTGGCCTGTTGGTCCAGTGGACCAGTCGAACAACTGGCCTGTTGGTCCAATGGACCGGTCGGACCAACTGGCCTGTTGGTCCAATGGACCGGTCGGACCATCTGGCCTATTGATCCATTAGACCGGTCGGACCAACTGGCCTATTGGTCCAATGGACCGGTCGGACCAACTGGCCCGTTGGTCCAATGGACCGGTCGGACCATCTGGCCTATTGATCCATTAAACCGGTCGGACCAACTTGCTCGTTGGTCAATTAGACCGGTCGGACCAACTGGCCTGTTGTATGAATGAACCGGTCGGACCAACTGGCCTGTTGGTCCAATGAACCGGTCGGACCAACTGGCCTGTTGGTCCAGTGGACCAATCGGACCAACTCGTCTGTTGGCCCAATGGACCGGTTGGACCAACTGGCCTGATGGTCCAATGGACCGGTCGGACCAATTGGCCTGTTGGTCCAATGGACCGGCCAGAACAACTGGCCTGTTGGTCCAATGGACCGGTCGGACAAACTGGCCTGTTGGTCCAATGGACCGGTCGGACCATCTGGCCTGTTGATCCAATGGACCGGTCGGACCAACTGGCCTATTGATCCATTAGACCGGTCGGACCAACTGGCCTGTTGGTCCAATGGACCGGTCGGACCAACTGGCCTGTTGGTCTAATGGACCGGTCGGACAACCTCGCCTGTTGGTCCAATGGACCGGTCGGACCATCTGGCCTATTGATCCATTAGACCGGTCGGACCAACTGGCCTGTTGGACCAATGGACCGGTCGGACCAATTGGCCTGTTGGTCCAATGGACCGGTCGGACCATCTGGCCTATTGATTAGACCGGTCGAACCAACTGGCCTGTTGGTCCAATGGACTGGTCGGACCAAGTGGCCTTTTGGACCAATGAACCGGTCGGACCAACTGGCCTGTTGGTCCAATGGACCGGTCGGACCAACTGGCCTGTTGGTCCTATGGACCGGTTGGACCAACTGGCCTATTTATCCATTCGACCGATCCGACCAACTGGCATATTGATCCATTAGACCGGTCGGACCAACTGGCCTGTTGATCCAATGGACCGGTCGGACCAACTGGCCTGTTGGTCCAATGGAACGGTCGGACCATCTGGCCTGTTGATCCATTAGACCGGACGGACCATTTGCCTATTGATCCATTAGACCGGTCGGACCAACTGGCCTGTTGGTCCAATGGACCGGTCGGACCAACTGGCCTGTTGGTCCAATGGACCAGTCGGACCAACTGGCCAGTTGGTCCAATGGACATTTCGGACCAGCTGGCCTGTTGATCCAATGGACCGGTCGGACCAACTGGCCTGTTGGACCAATGGACCGGTCGGACCAACTGGCCTGTTGGTCTAATAGATGGGTCAGACCAACTAGCCTGTTGGACCAGTGAACCGGTCGGACCAACTGGCCTGTTGGTCCAGTGGACCAGTCGAACAACTGGCCTGTTGGTCCAATGGACCGGTCGGACCAACTGGCCTGTTGGTCCAATGGACCGGTCGGACCATCTGGCCTATTGATCCATTAGACCGGTCGGACCAACTGGCCTGTTGGTCCAATAAACCAGTCGGACCAACTGGCCTGTTGGTCCAATGGACTGGTCGGACCATCTCGCCTATTGATCCATTAAACCGGTCGGACCAACTTGCCCGTTGGTCAATTAGACCGGTCGGACCAACAGGCCTGTTGGACGAATGAACCGGTCGGACCAACTAGCGTGTTGGTCCAATGGGCCGGCCAGACCAACTGGCCTGTTGGTCCAATGGACCGGTCGGACCATCTGGCCTGTTTGCCCAATGGACCAGTCGGACCATCTGACCAATTGATCCATTATTCGGTCGGACCAACTGGCCTGTAGTACCAATAGACCGGTCGGACCAACTAGCCTGTTGGTCCAATGGACCGGTCGGACCATCTGGCCTATGGATCCATTATTCGGTCGGACCAACTGGCCTGTTGGTCCAATGGACCGGTCGGACCATCTGGCCTATTGATCCATTAGACCGGTCGGGCCAACTGGCCTGTTGGTCCAATGGACCGATCGGACCAACTGGCCTGTTGGTCCAATAGACCGGTCGGACCATCTGGCCTATTGATCCATTAGACCGGTCGGACCAACTGGCCTGTTGGTCCAATGGTCTGGTCGGACCAAGTGGCCTTTTGGACCAATGAACCGGTCGGACCAACTGGCCTGTTGGTCCAATGGACCGGTCGGACCAACTGGCCTATTGGTCCAATGGACCGGTCGGACCAGCTGGCCTGTTGGTCCAATGGACCGATCGGACCAACTGGCCTGTTGGTCCAATGGACCGATCGGACCAACTGGCCTGTTGGTCCAATGGACCGGTCGGACCATCTGGCCTATTGATCCACTTTTCGGTCGGACCATCTGTCCTATTGATCCACTTTTCGGTCGGACCAACTGGCCTGTTGGTCCAATGGACCGGTCGGACCATCTGGCCTATTGATCCATTAGACCGGTCGGACCAACTGGCCTGTTGGTCCAATGGACCGATCGGACCAACTGGCCTGTTGGTCCAATAGACCGGTCGGACCATCTGGCCTATTGATCCATTAGACCGGTCGGACCAACTGGCCTGTTGGTCCAATGGTCTGGTCGGACCAAGTGGCCTTTTGGACCAATGAACCGGTCGGACCAACTGGCCTGTTGGTCCAATGGACCGGTCGGACCAACTGGCCTGTTGGTCCAATGGACCGGTCGGACCAGCTGGCCTGTTGGTCCAATGGACCGGTCGGACCAACTGGCCTGTTGGTCCAATGGACCGATCGGACCAACTGGCCTGTTGGTCCAATGGACCGGTCAGACCAACTAGCCTGTTGGACTAGTGAACCGGTTGGACCAACTGGCCTATTGGTCCAGTGGACCAGTCGGAACAACTGGCCTGTTGGTCCAATGGACTGGTCGGACCAACTGGCCTGTTGGTCCAATGGACCGGTCGGACCATCTAACCTATAGATCCATTAGACCGGTCGGACCAACTGGCCTGTTGGTCCAATGGACCAGTCGGACCAACTGGCCTGTTGGTCCAGTGGACCGGTCGGACCATCTGGCCAATTGATCCATTAAACCTGTCGAACCAACTTGCCCGTTGGTCAATTAGACCGGTCGGACCAACTGGCCTGTTGGTCCAATGAACCGGTCGGACCAACTGGCCTGTTGGTCCAATGAACCGGTCGGACCAACTGGCCTGTTGGTCCAATGGACCAATTGGACCAACTGGCCTGTTGGTCCAATGGACCGGTTGGACCAACTGGCCTGATGGTCCAATGGACCGGTCGGACCAATTGGCCTGTTGGTCCAATGGACCGGCCATACCAACTGGCCTGTTGGTCGAATGGACCGGTCGGACCATCTGGCCTGTTGGTCCAATGGACCGGTCGGACCATCTGACCAATTGATCCATTAGGCCGGTCGGACCAACTGGACTATTGTACCAATAGACCGGTCGGACCAACTAGCCTGTTGGTCCAATGGACCGGTCGGACCAACTAGCCTGTTGGTCCAATGGACCGGTCGGACCATCTGGCCTATTGATCCATTAGACCGGTCGGACCAACTGGCCTGTTGGACCAATGGACCGGTCGGACCAACTGGCCTGTTGGTCCAATGGACCGGTCAGACCATCTGGCCTATTGATCCGTTAGGCCAGTCGGACCAATTGGGCTGTTGTTCCAATGGACAGGTCGGACCAACTGGCCTGTTGGTCTAATGGACCGGTCGGACCTACTGGCCTGTTGGTCCAATGGACCGGTCGGACCATCTGGCCTATTGATCCATTACCTGTCGGACCTACAGGCCCGTTGGTCCAATGGACCGGTCGGACCAACTGGCCTGTTGGTCAAATGGACCGGTCGGACCAGCTGGCCTGTTGGTCCAATGGACCGGTCGGACCATCTGGCCTATTGATCCATTAGACTTGTCGGACCAACTGGCCTGTTGATCCAATGGACCGGTCGGACCAACTGGCGTGTTGGTCCAATGGACCGGTCGGACCTACTGGCCTGTTGGTCCAATGGACCGGTCGGACCATCTGGCCTATTGATCCATTAGACCGGTCGGACCAACAGGCCTGTTGGTCCAATGGACCGGTCGGACCAACTGGCCCGTTGGTCCAATGGACCGGTCGGACCATCTGGCCTATTGATCCATTAGACCGGTCGGACCAACTAGCCTGTTGGTCCAATGGACCGATCGGACCAACTGGCCTGTTGGTCCAATAGACCGGTCGGACCATCTGGCCTATTGATCCATTAGACCGGTCGGACCAACTGGCCTGTTGGTCCAATGGTCTAGTTGGACCAAGTGGCCTTTTGGACCAATCAACCGGTTGGACCAACTGGCCTGTTGGTCCAATGGACCGGTCGGACCAACTGGCCTGTTGGTCCAATGGACCGGTCGGACCAGCTGGCCTGTTGGTCCAATGGACCGGTCGGACCAACTAGCCTGTTGGTCCAATGGACCGATCGGACCAACTGGCCTGTTGGTCCAATGGACCGGTCGGACCATCTGGCCTATTGATCCATTATTGGACCGGTCAGACCAACTGGCCTGTTGGTCCAATGGACCGGTCGGACCATCTGGCCTATTGATACATTAGACCGTTCGGACCAACTAGCCTGTTCGTCCAATGCACCGATCGGACCATCTGGCCTGTTGGTCCAATGGACCGGTCGGACCATCTGGCCTATTGATCCATTAGACCGGTCGGGCCAACTGGCCTGTTGGTCCAATGGTCTGGTCGGACCAAGTGGCCTTTTGGACCAATGAACCGGTCGGACCAACTGGCCTGTTGGTCGAATGGACCGGTCGGACCAACTGGCCTGTTGGTCCAATGGACCGGTCGGACCAGCTGGCCTGTTGGTCCAATGGACCGGTCGGACCAACTAGCCTGTTGGCCCAATGGACCTATCGGACCAACTGGCCTATTGGTCCAATGGACCGGTCAGACCAACTAGCCTGTTGGACCAGTGACCCGGTCGGACCAACTGGCCTATTGGTCCATTTGACCAGTCGGACCAACTGGCCTATTGGTCCAATGGACTGGTTGGACCAACTGGCCTGTTGGTCCAATGGACCGGTCGGACCATCTGGCGTGTTGGACCATTAGGCCGGTCTGACCAACTGGCCTGTTGGTCCAATGGACCAGTCGGACCAACTGGCCCGTTGGTCCAATGGACCGGTCGGACCATTTGGCCTATTGATCCATTATACCGGTCGAACCAACTTGCCCGTTGGTCAATTAGACCGGTCGGACCAACTGGCCTGTTGGTCCAATGAACCGGTCGGACCAACTGGCCTGTTGGTCCAATGAACCGGTCGGACCAACTGGCCTGTTGGTCTAGTGGACCGGTCGGACCAACTGGCCTGTTGGACCAATGGACCGGTCGGACCAACTGGCCTGATGGTCCAATGGACCGGTCGGACCAATTGGCCTGTTGGTCCAATGGACCGGTCGGACCATCTGACCAATTGATCCATTAGGCCGGTCGGACCAACTGGAGTATTGTACCAATAGACCGGTCGGACCAACTAGCCTGTTGGTCCAATGGACCGGTCGGACCAACTAGCCTGTTGGTCCAATGGACCGGTCGGACCATCTGGCCTGTTGGTCCAATGGACCGGTCGGACCATCTGACCAATTGATCCATTAGGCCGGTCGGACCAACTGGAGTATTGTACCAATAGACCGGTCGGACCAACTAGCCTGTTGGTCCAATGGACCGGTCGGACCAACTAGCCTGTTGGTCCAATGGACCGGTCGGACCATCTGGCCTGTTGATCCATTAGACCGGTTGGACCAACTGGCCGGTTGGTCCAATGGAGCGGTCGGACCATCTGGCCTATTGATCCATTAGACCGGTCAGACCAACTGGCCTGTTGGTCCAATGCACCAATCAGACCAACTGGCCTGTTGGTCAAATGGACCGGTCGGACCATCTGGCCTATTGATCCATTAGACCGGTTGAACCAACTGGCTTGTTGGTCCAATGGACCGGTCGGACCAACTAGCCTGTTGGTCAATTAGACCGGTCGGACCAACTGGCCTGTTGGTCCAATGGACCGGTCGGACCAACTGGCCTGTTGGTCCAATGGACCGGTCGGACCATCTGGCCTGTTGGTCCAATGGACCGGTCGGACCAAATGGCCTGTTGGTCCAATGGACCGGTCGGACCATCTGGCCTATTGATCCATTAGACCGGTCGGACCAACTGGCTTGTTGGTCCAATGGACCGGTCGGACCAACTGGCCTGTTGGTCCAATGGAACGGTCGGACCATCTTGCCTGTTGATCCATTCGGACCATTTGCGTATTGATCCATTAGTCCGGTCGGACCAACTGGCCTGTTGGTCCAATGGACCGGTCGGACCAACTGGCCTGTTGGTCCAATGGAACGGTTGGACCATCTGGCCTACTAATCCATTAGACCGGATGGACCATTTGCCTATTGATCCATTAGACCGGTCGGACCAACTGGCCTGTTGGTCCAATGGACCGGTCGGACCAACTTGCCTGTTGGTCCAATGGACCGGTCGGACCAACTGGCCTGTTGGTCCAATGGACCGGTCGGACCAACTGGCTTGTTGGTCCAATGGACCGGTCGGACCAACTGGCCTGTTGGTCCAATGGACCGGTCGGACCATCTGGCCTATTGATCCATTAGACCGGTCGGACCAACTGGCCCGTTGGTCCAATGGACCGGTCGGACCAACTGGCCTGTTGGTCCAATGGACCGGTCGGACCAACTGGCCTGTTGGTCTAATGGACCGGTCGGACCAACTGGCCTGTTGGTCCGATGGACCGGTCGGACCATCTGGCCTATTGATCCATTAGACCTGTCGGACCTACAGGCCGTTGGTCCAATGGATCGGTCGGACCAACTGGCCTGTTGGTCAAATGGACCGGTCGGACCAGCTGGCCTGTTGGTCCAATGGACCGGTCGGACCATCTGGCGTATTGATCCATTAGACCTGTCGGACCACTGGCCTGTTGGTCCAATGGACCGGTCGGACCAACTGGAGTTGGACAATGAACCAGTCGGACCAACTGGCCTGTTGGTCTAGTGGACCGGTCGGACCAACTGGCCTGTTGGTCCAATGGACCGGTCGGACCAACTGGCTTGTTGGTCCAATGGACCGGTTGGACCAACTGGCCTGATGGTCCAATGGACCGGTTGGACCAACTGAAATGTGGTCCAATGGACCGGTCGGACCATCTGGCCTATTGATCCATTAGACCGTCGGACCAACTGTCCTGTTGGTCCAATGGACCGGTCGGACCAACTGGCCTGTTGGTCCAACGGACCGGTCGGACCAATGCCTGTTGGTCCAAT
>CANIUD010000814.1:0-33084 GCA_947470075.1 Closterium sp. Yama58-4 | reverse complement strand
CGCGCATCTTGTCCAGGACTGGTTGCACCGGCTCTCCCTCGCTCAAGCGCAACGCGGACAGCTCCCTCTCCAGCATCAACGTTGCGACAACGGAGGTCGGGGCGTGCAGCTCCTTCAACACGGTCCACGCCTTCGGACCGCATTCAACCTCCGGCAGCAGGTGCATGACGTGGTGACGCTGGTTCAGCTCCAAACTCTGCGACATCAAATAGTAGCCAGCCGAGGAGCGCTCGTCCCAATCTTCCTGCAGCGTGGGGTCACTCGGTCTAGGCTCCTCCCCAATCATTAGTTTCAGCAAACCGATCTGACGGAAATATAATTGCATTTTCCAGGGCCCACTCATCATAGCCCTCACCATTGAACTTCTCGACGGTGAAATTCTTCAGCACCTCCTTGACAAGCGAGCCCTGGTTTGTTCGCGCTCCCCTTGGCGCTGAAAGACCAGAATCTTGGCTGCCGCTACGATCTTGGGCTGAAGATTCACCAGCTCCCGCCGAGGTGTTGCCCGCCATAGCTACCTATAACGAGGATCACTATAACGCAGCTCTGATACCAGCTTGTTGGTGTAAAGGCCTAATAAACTCAAGCTATTAGGACTTAATCAAACTTAAAACCTCTCCTCGGGGTCACCTCCAAGGGTCCCTGGGTGCCTGGTACAAGACCAGCCCCTATCCTCGGGTCCGAGTTTGTAGAGAGAGGGATCAAGAAGGACTTAGTCAAAACAGCAAGAGTATCTTGAACGTCGCGCAGCGTGCCGTGCAGACCGTCGATCGGATTAAGCTGAGAATTCGCTATATCGAAGCTCGCTCCAAGAGCTTTAAAATGAGCCAAGTTGCCTCGCGAAAAGTTCTGCCATTATGCCATTACTAAGTTATGGCTCAGACGGTGTTTGCCTAGCATTGGAGTGCTAGCGTACTAGCGTTGACTCGGGTAGCATTCCGCCAACGAACCGCGTCAGAAACGAAATTCCAGCGAGGAAGGAATTCGCTTGAATCAATTTGACTATATTCAGGTACAAACAGAGAAGGATTAAATAGTTCTAGCTAGCAAGGACCTTGGGAATCAACCTGGGAACAACCAGGGATGATCCCAAATAATTCCAAGCAACAGAACCAACCTGGCTGGACAAAATAGCAGGTGGTAGGTTGGTAAACAACCTCTGGTTCTGTTTTTCCAACCTGGGAAAACAACAACCAGGTTCAGGTTCTAAAACAGAACCTGTTTTGTCTTTGCCCAACCAGCCAAATGCTGGTTCCGCTGGTTTCCCCTGGCCTTGTAGCATGCAGATACAGACAAACAACATCCAACCTTCACCTAAATTGTACCCCTATAGTGCCTTCCCTGCTACACTATAGTTAACCAAACAAAACAGTACAATTTCGAGTTGGATAGAACTGAATCTGCACAATCAACTCAACCGAACTGCAAAGCTTCCATCTTGGGTTTCTTTGCGAGCTCGTCCTTTCTGCTTGCACTGTTCATAGCGCGTACAATGTTGTGCCGAAGCGCACATTGCGCGAGTACCTGCAAATGCATCAAGCGAAAATGCGAAAGCAAACAAACACACGAACATTCCATTCACACCCAAATGCATTCGCACACGCATACTCGTACAAACAGACGGCAGGATGTCGTGCAATGTGCATTTGCACACAACGCTAATGAGGCTCATCCGCAAGCCTCTTGGTGAGAAAGTCTGCTGGCTGCTGGTGAGTCTTGATGTAGATCGGATGCACCGTCCCCCTCTTCACCTCCTTACGCAGCCAGTGCCACTTGATACGCATGTGCTTGTTCAGCCCATGAAGCACAGCGTTTCTGGCCATCCCAAGAGCCCCCTTGCTATCACAAAACAGCGGCGTAGCAACTTTCTGCTCCTGGCCAATCTCCTCTAACAGCCTCCTCAGCCAAATCACCTCCTTCACCCCATGGAACATCGCCATGTACTCTGATTCTACGGAAGAGAGTGCCGTCTCCGTCTGCTTCTTGGACCTCCAACTAACAGGTCCTCCCCCAACTACGCAGATGTATCCTCCCACAGATGAGGAATCCTCCTTCTCAGAAGCCCACGTAGCATCGGAAAGCAAGTGAGAAATAGCTTGCTTGCCTCCAAGCCTCTCCCCTTCCCCCTTCTCTTTCAGCACCTCCATCCCTTTCTGCTTCACCTGTGCAGATGCGGAGTATTGAACTCCAATGCTTGGGTGAGAGTTCAGGTACTTCACCACACGCTCAGCTGCATCCACCTGCTCCTCTGATGGATTTGCACCACCCTAGCCAGCTGCCCAACCGGAGAAGAGATGTCGGGCCTCGTGTGAACTGCTGCGTACAAGAGGCTGCCCACCAAGGACTGAATTGCCGGCTGCTTTGCTGCTCCTCAGCTTCAACCCCTTCATCCTCTGCAGCCTTCACAAGCTTGAATTCTGCTGGCAGGGGAGTTGCAACCTTGCGCTCATTCTCAATCCCATACTTCTCCCCCAGCTTCTTGATGAACTTCTCCTGGTGCAAGCTTCAACCACCTGGTGATTGGATCCCTCTCCACGTGCATCCCGAGGTAGTACTTTACCTCCCCAAGGTTCTTGCACTTGAAGTTTTCCATCAGTTGCTTGCTTGTGCACTTTCGGATCTCCTCATGTGCTGCTGAAGAGAAGAATGTCGTCCACATAGACCAGAAACAGCACCAGCTTCTCCCCCTCGCCCTTGAGAAAGAGGCTCTCATCACAGCTGCTGGTCCTGAATCCTCTCCTCTAAAACAGCTGCCAACTTCTGGTACCAGCAGCGTGGCGCCTGCTTCAAGCCGTAGATGGACTTGTTGAGCTTGCACACCCTGCCCGTACCATCCTCATACCCAGGCGGCTGCGTCATGTACACATCCTCCTCTAAAATCCCATTCAGGAATGCCGTTGAAATATCCATCTGAATGATGAATTTCCCACTAACAGCTGCATCTGCCAACAAGACACAGAGGGTAGGGGGTTTGGCAGTGGGAGCAAAGATCTCGTTGAAGTCCTTGCTTCTCCTCCTTCATAAACCCTTCGCCACCAGCCTACTCTTGTAGATGGTGACCTGTCCCTTGTCATCGGTCTTGATCCTCAGCACCCACTTGCATTGTATCGCTTTCTTCCCATCAGGCAGCACCACCAGATCCATGTCCTATTCTCCAGCAGACTCTGGTACTCAGCATCCCTAGAAGCCAGCCACTTGTCCCTATCTGGTCCAGCTAATGCCTCCTCCATGCTAGCTGGTTCCTCTGGTGCAGGGGCAAGAAAACAGTACGCAGGCTCATCCTCCTCATCCGGGTCATAGCCATAAGTAGAATCAATCAGCAATGCCTCTTCGGTCCCTAGCTGCTGCTCTGCTGCATCAGTTCCTGCAGTCAGCTTCTTAGTACCATACGGGTAACGTCTACGTTCCTGGCCTGGAGACGGGTGTCTCCCATCCCTTCATAACGACACCCTTCGGCTTCTTAGTTTTTCCCTGCTGCTTCTCTCCTCCCTCGGGTCCAGCAGCTCCACTAGTGCTGCCGCCAGTTTCCACACCATTTTCTCCACCAGCAGATGCCTCCTGTACCTTCTCTCCATCACCATTTCCAGCAGCTGCCTCCTCTTCCTCCTCCCACACACTAGGAGTCAGGTCAGGCTGCATGGTGATCTGCTCCATCTGCTGGGACACCCTTGCCTCCGGCTGTTTCTCCCAGCTCCCATACATCATGCCCTCAATGAATTTCACATCCCTGCTTGTCAAACAAACACCCTTGGATGGTTCCACAGCAGCCCATCCCTCCCGTGCTCTCAACAGCCAGCCCCAAATGCACACACCAGATTGCACTCGCCCCCAACTTACTGCGGTAGGTCTTAGGGACGTGGGCGACTGCCATGCAACCGAACACCCTCAGCATGTCCACCGGCGGCTTCCTCCCAAGCCACCTCTCCAACGGCACCCACGAGTCATCCCCAACCTTGGTGAGCACCCTGTTCCTAGCGACAGTGGCGTGCCGGACAGCATGAGGCCACATAGAATTGCTCAGCCCAGATTCTATGAGCAGCGCCCTAGCTGTCTCCAGAATGGTCCGGTTTGCCCGTTCTGCTACACCATTGGACTGTGGGGTATAAGCCGTGGTCAGCTCTCTCTGGATGCCCTGCTTCTTGAGCCAGGCCGTCATTTCAGCTCCAAGAACTCACAACCCCGGTCTGCTTCACTACACACTCCGCCTGCTTCTCCACGAATGGCAGCCAATCGTCCCGTATCGTGGAGGCGGCGTGGTCCTTCTGCTTCAGCGGATACGCCCACATCAGCCTGCTCCAGTCATCCACAATTGTAAGAAAATACCGCTCCCCCTTGTGCCCTTGCACCGGCAGCGGCCCCACCAAGTCCATGTGGACCAGCTCCAAAGGCTTCTTGCTCCTGCCAGCCACACTATGGAAAGGGAAACGGGTGAACTTTGAAAGCAAACAGATTTCACAGTTGTCATCGGGTGGCTGTCCGTTCAGCTTCAGACCCTTAACGGCTCCATCCTTCTCCAGCTGCTTCAGCAAAGGCATTGCCACATGCCCTAAGCGCCGGTGTGCCGTTGCCCAATCTGTCTCCCCAGACCTGGCCGACACTTTCACACCAACCCCTCCAACGGCATTGCACTCCCCCTGGGATGCAGACCCCTCTCCAGCCTGCCCCCCACCATGCCACGCCAGGGCCGGCAGCTGCCACATAGATCTGTACACGTCCTTGCTCTCGTGCAGATCCCAAAGCACCCGATTGCCCAGCTGCCCCTTATAAGTGCGTGCCCCATCCGTGTTGGTGTTCACCCCAGCCTTGCCAAGCTTACGGAGGGAGATAAGGTTGGCCTTCAGGTCGGGGACGAAGAGAACGTCGTGCAGCACCACCGGCTTGCCATCCGCTCCCTTAAACGCAGCTCGTCCCGCACCAGCCACCTTCAACATGTGTCCAGAGGCGGAGCACACTTCATTGATCGGTGCAGCTCGTACTTCGTCCAGCAGGTCCTTGCGCGGCGTCATCGTCCAAGCAGCGCCTGTGTCCAACACCCAATAGTCTAGGGGGTGCAGCTCTGCTCCAACTTTGGCAGAGGCGTCTCCTTGCTCCCCCTTGTCTCCCACATGGAAGAATTGGCCCGCGGTGCGCTCCTTCTTCTTCTCCGCACCGCCGTTGCCCTTCGGGTTGTTGTCGGACGAATCAGCGACCATGTTGGCGCCGTTTTTCTGGTTCCTCCGCGCGCCGCCATTCTGGTGACGATTCTGGGGGGTCCATCCATCGGGTTTCTTATAGCACAAAAACCAGGGGTGCCCTTCCTTCTCACAATACCAGCAACTCCCTTTCATTTTGCCACCAGCACCCGACTTGCCCCCACGTCCAGATTTCGCACCGCGACCCCAACCGGTACCTCCTTGTTGGTCGTTGGAGTCGTCGTCTTTCTTTGCACCGCGTCCAGCACCACCGAAGCCACGTCCTCTGCCACGTCGGCTCCCTTGCATCCCGTAGCCGCTGCTGCCGTCGTCTCCACCCCTCAGTTGGCGGCGACGGAAGTCCTCCTCCAGAATCTTCGTCCGCACCCACTCGAGCGTCCACAAGCTCTGGTTCTGCGGCAGGCTCAATCCGCTCGTAAATTGAAGCCACGATTCCGGCAGCAGCGAGAGCATCTTCAAGCACTTGGTCTGCTCCGGGTAGGTGATTCCCGCGGTCGCCAACTTCGCGTAGAGGTCGCGCATCTTGTCCAGGACTGGTTGCACCGGCTCTCCCTCGCTCAGGCGCAACGCGGACAGCTCCCTCTCCAGCATCAACGTTGCGACAACGGAGGTCAGGGCGTGCAGCTCCTTCAACACGGTCCACGCCTTCGGACCGCATTCAACCTCCGGCAGCAGGTGCATGACGTGGTGACGCTGGTTCAGCTCCAAACTCTGCGACATCAAATAGTAGCCAGCCGAGGAGCGCTCGTCCCAATCTTCCTGCAGCGTGGGGTCACTCGGTCTAGGCTCCTCCCCAATCATTAGTTTCAGCAAACCGATCTGACGGAAATATAATTGCATTTTCCAGGCCCAATCATCATAGCCCTCACCACTTCATTGAACTTCTCGACGGTGAAATTCTTCAGCACCTCCTTGACAAGCGAGCCCTGGTTTGTTCGCGCTCCCCTTGGCGCTGAAAGACCAGAATCTTGGCTGCCGCTACGATCTTGGGCTGAAGATTCACCAGCTCCCGCCGAGGTGTTGCCCGCCATAGCTACCTATAACGAGGATCACTATAACGCAGCTCTGATACCAGCTTGTTGGTGTAAGGGCCTAATAAACTCAAGCTATTAGGACTTAATCAAACTTAAAACCTCTCCTCGGGGTCACCTCCAAGGGTCCCTGGGTGCCTGGTACAAGACCAGCCCCTATCCTCGGGTCCGAGTTTGTAGAGAGAGGGATCAAGAAGGACTTAGTCAAAACAGCAAGAGTACCTTGAACGTCGCGCAGCGTGCCGTGCAGACCGTCGGTCGGATTAAGCTGAGAATTCGCTATATCGAAGCTCGCTCCAAGAGCTTTAAAATGAGCCAAGTTGCCTCGCGAAAAGTTCTGCCATTACTAAGTTCTGGCTCGGACAGCGTTTGCCTAGCGTTGGAGTGCTAGCATACTAGCGTTGACTCGGGTAGCATTCCGCCGTCGAATAGCGCAGAAACGAAATTCCAGCGAGGAAGGAATTCGCTTGAATCAATTTGACTATATTCAGGTACAAACAGAGAAGGATTAAATAGTTCTAGCTAGCAAGGACCTTGGGAATCAACCTGGGAACAACCAGGGATGATCCCAAATAATTCCAAGCAACAGAACCAACCTGGCTGGACAAAATAGCAGGTGGTAGGTTGGTAAACAACCTCTGGTTCTGTTTTTCCAACCTGGGAAAACAACAACCAGGTTCAGGTTCTAAAAACAGAACCTGTTTTGTCTTTGCCCAACCAGCCAAATGCTGGTTCTGCTGGTTTCCCCTGGCCTTGTAGCATGCAGATACAGACAAACAACATCCAACCTTTACCTAAATTGTACCCCTATAGTGCCTTCCCTGCTACACTATAGTTAACCAAACAAAACAGTACAATTTCGAGTTGGATAGAACTGAATCTGCGCAATCAACTCAACCGAACTGCAAAGCTTCCATCTTGGGTTCCTTTGCGAGCTCGTCCTTTCTGCTTGCACTGTTCATAGCGCGTACAATGTTGTGCCGAAGCGCACATTGCGCGAGTACCTGCAAATGCATCAAGCGAAAAATGCGAAAGCAAACAAACACACGAACACACCATTCACACGCAAATGCATTCGCACACGCATACTCGTACAAACAGACGGCAGGATGTCGTGCAATGTGCATTTGCACCCAACAATAACGACAAGGACCGAGCGACGATCGCTACCCGGGTCTTTTCTACTTTGTGTCGACGCAAGTACCGGCTGGTCCAGAGAAGGATGAAGGCTTTGAGGAGCCTGCTGCTGTGGGGAAGGTGACCCTACACCCCCTGGACTATTGGGTGATCGACAGCGGCGCTACCTATAGCATGACACCTCGCCCCGACTTGCTCACCGAACTTGAGCCGTCACCGGTGAAGCATGTCACATCAGGTTTGGGGCAGCGAGCAGAGGTGAAAGGCATGGGCAAGGCCATGTTCAAAGGTGCTGATGGAAAGATGGTGGGCTGTTGGGTGCAAATTTACATTGCACGACATCCTGCCGTCTGTTTGTACGAGTATGCGTGTGCGAATGCATTTGGGTGTGAATGGAATGTTCGTGTGTTTGTTTGCTTTCGCAATTTTCGCTTGATGCATTTGCAGGTACTCGCGCAATGTGCGCTTCGGCACAACATTGTACGCGCTATGAACAGTGCAAGCAGAAAGGACGAGCTCGCAAAGGAACCCAAGATGGAAGCTTTGCAGTTCGGTTGAGTTGATTGCGCAGATTCAGTTCTATCCAGCTCGAAATTGTACTGTTTTGTTTGGTTAACTATAGTGTAGCAGGGAAGGCACTATAGGGGTACAATTTAGGTGAAGGTTGGATGTTGTTTGTCTGTATCTGCATGCTACAAGGCCAGGGGAAACCAGCAGAACCAGCATTTGGCTGGTTGGGCAAAGACAAAAACAGGTTCTGTTTTTAGAACCTGAACCTGGTTGTTGTTTTCCCAGGTTGGAAAAACAGAACCAGAGGTTGTTTACCAACCTACCACCTGCTATTTTGTCCAGCCAGGTTGGTTCTGTTGCTTGGAATTATTTGGGATCATCCCTGATTGTTCCCAGGTTGATTCCCAAGGTCCTTGCTAGCTAGAACTATTTAATCCTTCTCTGTTTGTACCTGAATATAGTCAAATTGATTCAAGCGAATTCCTTCCTCGCTGGAATTTCGTTTCTGCGCTATTCAACGGCGGAATGCTACCCGAGTCAACGCTAGTATGCTAGCACTCCAACGCTAGGCAAACGCTGTCCGAGCCATAACTTAGTAATGGCAGAACTTTTCGCGAGGCAACTTGGCTCATTTTAAAGCTCTTGGAGCGAGCTTCGATATAGCGAATTCTCAGCTTAATCCGACCGACGGTCTGCACGGCACGCTGCGCGACGTTCAAGGTGCTCTTGCTGTTTTGACTAAGTCCTTCTTGATCCCTCTCTCTACAAACTCGGACCCGAGGATAGGGGCTGGTCTTGTACCAGGCACCCAGGGACCCTTGGAGGTGACCCCGAGGAGAGGTTTTAAGTTTGATTAAGTCCTAATAGCTTGAGTTTATTAGGCCCTTACACCAACATGGGCCTCAAGAACGTGCTTTGGGTGCCCAGCCTTGCTGCGAACCTGATTTCCGTGCGGCGATTGGCAAAGGCCGGCATGGACACAAACTCGAAGGGAGCCAAGACCTACACCGCAAGGATTGGCGACCGGATTCTATGGGACCTTCACGAGGATAGGGATGTCTACAACGAGATGTGGCAGATCCCTGTGGTCCCCATGCCTAAGGAGAGGCAAGTGGCAGCAAGCATCAGCACCAAGGGTGACGCGGTTGGTAGCGGCGATGGCGCGAACGGTCGCGCTAAGGAGAACGAGCTCAAGAGGAGCAAACCTGGAGTGGCCAGCAAGCTGTGTGACCATAAGGAGAGTGGTGCAGCAGCCAAGGAGCAGCACAAGGGTGAGGAGAACCCCGAGGCAGCAGCGAAGGAGGACTACGGAGAGAGTATGTGGGGCGCTATTGCGAGCGCGGCATTCTCCAATCCAACTTCGGCTACGGGGGAGTGTGATTGGCTCACCTTGCATCGGCGAATGGGGCATGTGGCCCTACCCATCTTGCAGCAGCTAGTGAAGAATGAGATGGTTGCTGGCATACGTGTGAAGGGGGAGCCCGATGAGGTACTTGGCTGCCCAACGTGCTTGCAAGCCAAGTTCACCCGTTTCCCGTTCTCTAGTTCGGAGGCAACGGCTAAGGCACCGCTTGATGAGGTGGTGATGGACGTGGTGGGCCCCTTGAAGCTTGGAGCTGCTGGAGCAGAGTACTTCTTCACCATTGTCGACGTTTACACCCGCATGACTTGGGTGTATGTGCTGGCCAAGAAGAGTGACGTGGCTGAAACGTTGAAGACCGATTGGTTCCCGATGGTGGAGCGGCAACAAGACCGACTAGTGAAGTCGATCCGCACCGATCGAGGGGGAGAGTTCCTGAGCAAGGAGTTTGGGTTGTGGCTGAAGAAGAATGGCATTCGGCACTCCCTCACCATGCCATACTCCCCTGCAATGAACGGCATCGCCGAGCGAGCGAACCGGACGATCACGGAGGCGGCACGCGGGTTGCTCATTGAAGCCGGGCTACCCGACTATTTCTGGCCTGATGCGATGCGAAGCGCGTGTGTGGCCAAGAACAGAGTTTTGACTCATGTGGGAGCAGACAAATGGGTGCCCTATGTGGAGTGGCTCGGCAGGAAGCCAAAGGTGGATATGCTTCGGGTGTTCGGGTGCATGTGCATGGCGCTCGTACCTAAGCATCTTCGGCACAACAAGCTTGGTGCCAAGGCGGTGTGGGCCGTGCACTTGGGCATGGCTCAAAACAGCAAGGGGTGGCTTCTTTGGGACCCATTCACCAAGAAGTTCATGGTGAGCAAGGACTGCAAGTTCATGGAGAACTTCATGTACAAGGATTGGAAGGCGGAGAATGAGGCGAAGATAGGCGTGCGGTTTGGGGAGGTGAAGAGTTCCGGGTTGGAGCACGTGGAGCTGCCTTTGGAGCTGAGCAGCGGCAGCACCACCACAACGCAATCTTTTCTTGTGAATGGGGGAGAGGAGGCCAAGGATGCGGAGGAAGAAGAGGAGGAGGTGCAGCAAGTGAGCGAGCGTGCACCGACACATCCTTCCCGCACTACGAGCGCTCCACGGAATCGAACCACACCGCAGCAGCGCCAAGGCCTTCAAGTCCCTGCAGCTGAGGAGGAAAGAAGGGTCAAGAGGAGAGTCCAAGCCCCTAATAGGCTGACCTATGATGCGCCGGGGAAGCAGGGCAAGACGGCCCTAGCTGGAGCGGCAATGATGGTCGGAGACGACGAGGAGAGTGACTACGAGGAGTGTGCCTTCGCGTTCTTCTCTCCGGTGGAGATGCCGGGAGAACCAGCAACTCTCAAGGAGGCCTTGGAGAGTGGTGATGCTGAGGAGTGGAAGAAGGCCATGGAGAGTGAGCTGATAAGCATTGAGGAGAACGACACGTACGAGTTGGTGGAGCTACCGGAGGGGCGTACGGCGATAACGTCCAAGTGGCTCTTCAAGATCAAGTCCGACGCCGACGGCAAGATCGAGCGTTACAAGTCCAGGCTGGTGGCCAAGGGGTACCAGCAGAAGGAGAATGTGGACTACAAGGAGCTGTTTGCTCCTATGGTGAAGCCGACGACGCTGCGAACCCTACTCGCGGGAGCCGCGATCAAAGGTTGGGTGGTGAAGCAGCTAGACATCGTGACGGCGTTCCTCAATGGAACCCTCGAGGAGGAGATTTTCATGGCGCAGCCAGAGGGGTTTGATGATGGCAGCGGCAGAGTGTGGAAGCTGAAGAAGGCCCTCTATGGGCTGAAGCAGGCCCCTAGGCAATGGTACCTGAAGCTGCGCGAAGTGTTGGAGGAGATCGGCTTCACTCCCTCAACGGCCGATCACTCCTTGTTCATGCTTGGCGAGGGGGAGCAGAGGAGCTTCATGGTGGTGTACGTGGACGACATCCTGATCTTTTCACCCTCCTCTGACCTTGTGAAGGAGGTGATGCTGAAGCTTCAAGACAAGTTCAAGTGCAAGTCCCTTGGGGACGTGAACTTCTACCTCGGGCTCCACATCGAACGAGACGTGGAGAAGCGGTGCATGCGGGTGCACCAACGGAAGTACCTGGAGGCATTGGCTGCCAACTTTGGGCAGAGTGAAGGCCATGTGGCTACTCCATTCCCTTCTGGGTTCAAGTTGTTGGGTGCAAATTTACATTGCACGACATCCTGCCGTCTGTTTGTACGAGTATGCGTGTGCGAATGCATTTGGGTGTGAATGGAATGTTCGTGTGTTTGTTTGCTTTCGCAATTTTCGCTTGATGCATTTGCAGGTACTCGCGCAATGTGCGCTTCGGCACAACATTGTACGCGCTATGAACAGTGCAAGCAGAAAGGACGAGCTCGCAAAGGAACCCAAGATGGAAGCTTTGCAGTTCGGTTGAGTTGATTGCGCAGATTCAGTTCTATCCAACTCGAAATTGTACTGTTTTGTTTGGTTAACTATAGTGTAGCAGGGAAGGCACTATAGGGGTACAATTTAGGTGAAGGTTGGATGTTGTTTGTCTGTATCTGCATGCTACAAGGCCAGGGGAAACCAGCGGAACCAGCATTTGGCTGGTTGGGCAAAGACAAAACAGGTTCTGTTTTTAGAACCTGAACCTGGTTGTTGTTTTCCCAGGTTGGAAAAACAGAACCAGAGGTTGTTTACCAACCTACCACCTGCTATTTTGTCCAGCCAGGTTGGTTCTGTTGCTTGGAATTATTTGGGATCATCCCTGGTTGTTCCCAGGTTGATTCCCAAGGTCCTTGCTAGCTAGAACTATTTAATCCTTCTCTGTTTGTACCTGAATATAGTCAAATTGATTCAAGCGAATTCCTTCCTCGCTGGAATTTCGTTTCTGCGCTATTCGACGGCGGAATGCTACCCGAGTCAACGCTAGTATGCTAGCACTCCAACGCTAGGCAAACGCTGTCCGAGCCATAACTTAGTAATGGCAGAACTTTTCGCGAGGCAACTTGGCTCATTTTAAAGCTCTTGGAGCGAGCTTCGATATAGCGAATTCTCAGCTTAATCCGACCGACGGTCTGCACGGCACGCTGCGCGACGTTCAAGGTACCCTTGCTGTTTTGACTAAGTCCTTCTTGATCCCTCTCTCTACAAACTCGGACCCGAGGATAGGGGCTGGTCTTGTACCAGGCACCCAGGGACCCTTGGAGGTGACCCCGAGGAGAGGTTTTAAGTTTGATTAAGTCATAATAGCTTGAGTTTATTAGGCCCTTACACCAACAAGCTGGTATCAGAGCTGCGTTATAGTGATCCTCGTTATAGGTAGCTATGGCGGGCAACACCTCGGCGGGAGCTGGTGAATCTTCAGCCCAAGATCGTAGCGGCAGCCAAGATTCTGGTCTTTCAGCGCCAAGGGGAGCGCGAACAAACCAGGGCTCGCTTGTCAAGGAGGTGCTGAAGAATTTCACCGTTGAGAAGTTCAATGGTGAGGGCTATGATGATTGGGCCTGGAAAATGCAATTATATTTCCGTCAGATCGGTTTGCTGAAACTAATGATTGGGGAGGAGCCTAGACCGAGTGACCCCACGCTGCAGGAAGATTGGGACGAGCGCTCTTCGGCTGGCTACTATTTGATGTCGCAGAGTTTGGAGCTGAACCAGCGTCACCACGTCATGCACCTGCTGCCGGAGGTTGAATGCGGTCCGAAGGCGTGGACCGTGTTGAAGGAGCTGCACGCCCCGACCTCCGTTGTCGCAACGTTGATGCTGGAGAGGGAGCTGTCCGCGTTGCGCCTGAGCGAGGGAGAGCCGGTGCAACCAGTCCTGGACAAGATGCGCGACCTCTACGCGAAGTTGGCGACCGCGGGAATCACCTACCCGGAGCAGACCAAGTGCTTGAAGATGCTCTCGCTGCTGCCAGAATCGTGGCTTCAATTTACGAGCGGATTGAGCCTGCCGCAGAACCAGAGCTTGTGGACGCTCGAGTGGGTGCGGACGAAGATTCTGGAGGAGGACTTCCGTCGCCGCCAACTGAGGGGTGGAGACGACGGCAGCAGCGGCTACGGGATGCAAGGGAGCCGACGTGGCAGAGGACGTGGCTTCGGTGGTGCTGGACGCGGTGCAAAGAAAGACGACGACTCCAACGACCAACAAGGAGGTACCGGTTGGGGTCGCGGTGCGAAATCTGGACGTGGGGGCAAGTCGGGTGCTGGTGGCAAAATGAAAGGGAGTTGCTGGTATTGTGAGAAGGAAGGGCACCCCTGGTTTTTGTGCTATAAGAAACCCGATGGATGGACCCCCCAGAATCGTCACCAGGATGGCGGCGCGCAGAGGAACCAGAAAAACGGCGCCAACATGGTCGCTGATTCGTCCGACAACAACCCGAAGGGCAACGGCGGTGCGGAGAAGAAGAAGGAGCGCACCGCGGGCCAATTCTTCCATGTGGGAGACAAGGGGAGCAAGGAGACGCCTCTGCCAAAGTTGGAGCAGAGCTGCACCCCCTAGACTATTGGGTGTTGGACACAGGCGCTGCTTGGACGATGACGCCGCGCAAGGACCTGCTGGACGAAGTACGAGCTGCACCGATCAATGAAGTGTGCTCCGCCTCTGGACACATGTTGAAGGTGGCTGGTGCGGGACGAGCTGCGTTTAAGGGAGCGGATGGCAAGCCGGTGGTGCTGCACGACGTTCTCTTCGTCCCCGACCTGAAGGCCAACCTTATCTCCCTCCGTAAGCTTGGCAAGGCTGGGGTGAACACCAACACGGATGGGGCACGCACTTATAAGGGGAAGCTGGGCAATCGGGTGCTTTGGGATCTGCACGAGAGCAAGGACGTGTACAGATCTATGTGGCAGCTGCCGGCCCTGGCGTGGCATGGTGGGGGGCAGGCTGGAGAGGGGTCTGCATCCCAGGGGGAGTGCAATGCCGTTGGAGGGGTTGGTGTGAAAGTGTCGGCCAGATCTGGGGAGACAGATTGGGCAACGGCACACCGGCGCTTAGGGCATGTGGCAATGCCTTTGCTGAAGCAGCTGGAGAAGGATGGAGCCGTTAAGGGTCTGAAGCTGAACGGACAGCCACCCGATTACAACTGTGAAATCTGTTTGCTTTCAAAGTTCACCCGTTTCCCTTTCCATAGTGTGGCTGGCAGGAGCAAGAAGCCTTTGGAGCTGGTCCACATGGACTTGGTGGGGCCGCTGCCGGTGCAAGGGCACAAGGGGGAGCGGTATTTTCTTACAATTGTGGATGACTGGAGCAGGCTGATGTGGGCGTATCCGCTGAAGCAGAAGGACCACGCCGCCTCCACGATACGGGACGATTGGCTGCCATTCGTGGAGAAGCAGGCGGAGTGTGTAGTGAAGCGGATTAGGACAGACCGGGGTGGTGAGTTCCTTGGAGCTGAAATGACGGCCTGGCTCAAGAAGCAGGGCATCCAGAGAGAGCTGACCACGGCTTATACCCCACAGTCCAATGGTGTAGCAGAACGGGCAAACCGGACCATTCTGGAGATAGCTAGGGCGCTGCTCATAGAATCTGGGCTGAGCAATTCTATGTGGCCTCATGCTGTCCGGCACGCCACTGTCGCTAGGAACAGGGTGCTCACCAAGGTTGGGGATGACTCGTGGGTGCCGTTGGAGAGGTGGCTTGGGAGGAAGCCGCCGGTGGACATGCTGAGGGTGTTCGGTTGCATGGCAGTCGCCCACGTCCCCAAGCCCTACCGCAGTAAGTTGGGGGCGAGTGCAATCTGGTGTGTGCATTTGGGGCTGGCTGCTGAGAGCAAGGGATGGCTGCTGTGGGAACCATCCAAGGGTGTGTTGTTTGACAGCAGGGATGTGAAATTCATTGAGGGCATGATGTATGGGAGCTGGGAGAAACAGCCGGAGGCAAGGGTGTCCCAGCAGATGGAGCAGATCACCATGCAGCTGGACCTGACTCCTAGTGTGTGGGAGGAGGGAGAGGAGGCAGCTGCTGGAAATGGTGATGGAGAGAAGGTACAGGAGGCATCTGCTGGTGGAGAAAATGGTGTGGAAACTGGCGGCAGCACTAGTGGAGCTGCTGGACCCGAGGGAGGAGAGAAGCAGCAGGGAAAAACTAAGAAGCCGAAGGGTGTCGTTATGAAGGGATGGGAGACACCCGTCTCCAGGCCAGGACGTACCCGTATGGCTACTAAGAAGCTGACTGCAGGAACTGATGCAGCAGAGCAGCAGCTAGGGACCGAAGAGGCATTGCTGATTCTACCTCATGGCTATGACCCGGATGAGGAGGATGAGCCTGCGTACTGTTTTCTTGCCCCTGCACCAGAGGAACCAGCTAGCATGGAGGAGGCATTAGCTGGACCAGATAGGGACAAGTGGCTGGCTTCTAGGGATGCTGAGTACCAGAGTCTGCTGGAGAATAGGACATGGGATCTGGTGGTGCTGCCTGATGGGAAGAAAGCGATACAATGCAAGTGGGTGCTGAGGATCAAGACCGATGACAAGGGGCAGGTCACCATCTACAAGAGTAGGCTGGTGGCGAAGGGGTTTATGCAGAAGGAGAAGCAGGACTTCAACGAGATCTTTGCTCCCACTGCCAAACCCCCTACCCTCCGTGTCTTGTTGGCAGATGCAGCTGTTAGTGGGAAATTCATCATTCAGATGGATATTTCAACGGCATTCCTGAATGGGATTTTAGAGGAGGATGTGTACATGACGCAGCCGCCTGGGTATGAGGATGGTACGGGCAGGGTGTGCAAGCTCAACAAGTCCATCTACGGCTTGAAGCAGGCGCCACGCTGCTGGTACCAGAAGTTGGCAGCTGTTTTAGAGGAGATGGGATTCAGGACCAGCAGCTGTGATGAGAGCCTCTTTCTCAAGGGTGAGGGGGAGAAGCTGGTGCTGTTTCTGGTCTATGTGGATGACATTCTTCTCTTCAGCAGCAGCATGAAGGAGATCCAGAAAGTGCAGCAGCAACTGATGGAAAACTTCAAGTGCAAGAACCTTGGGGAGGTAAAGTACTACCTCGGGATGCACGTGGAGAGGGATCCAGATCACAGGTGGTTGAAGCTGCACCAGGAGAAGTTCATCAAGGAGCTGGGGGAGAAGTATGGGATTGAGAATGAGCGCAAGGTTGCAACTCCCCTGCCAGCAGAATTCAAGCTTGTGAAGGCTGCAGAGGATGAAGGGGTTGAAGCTGAAGAGCAGCAGCAATTTCAGTCCTTGGTGGGCAGCCTCTTGTACGCAGCAGTTCACACGAGGCCCGACATCTCTTTCTCGGTTGGGCAGCTGGCTAGGGTGGTGCAGAATCCATCAGAGGAGCAGGTGGATGCAGCTGAGCGTGTGGTGAAGTACCTGAACTCTCACCCAAGCATTGGAGTTCAATACTCCGCATCTGCACAGGTGAAGCAGAAAGGGGTGGAGGTGCTGAAAGAGAAGGGGGAGAGGCTTGGAGAAGGCAAGCTATTTCTCACTTGCTTTACCGATGCTACGTGGGCTTCTGAGAAGGAGGATTCCTCATCTGTGGGAGGATACATCTGCGTAGTTGGGGGAGGACCTGTTAGTTGGAGGTCCAAGAAGCAGACGGAGACGGCACTCTCTTCCGTAGAATCAGAGTACATGGCGATGTTCCATGGGGTGAAGGAGGTGATTTGGCTGAGGAGGCTGTTAGAGGAGATTGGCCAGGAGCAGAAAGTTGCTACGCCGCTGTTTTGTGATAGCAAGGGGGCTCTTGGGATGGCCAGGAACGCTGTGCTTCATGGCCTGAACAAGCACATGCGTATCAAGTGGCACTGGCTGCGTAAGGAGGTGAAGAGGGGGACGGTGAATCCAATCTACATCAAGACTCACCAGCAGCCAGCAGACTTTCTCACCAAGAGGCTTGCGGATGAGCCTCATTGGCGTTGTGTGCGCATGAGTGGAATGAGCATGAACTAGCATGGAATGATGGGGATGCAGCCGGCAGGCTGAGGGGGAGTGTGTTGGGTGCAAATTTACATTGCACGACATCCTGCCGTCTGTTTGTACGAGTATGCGTGTGCGAATGCATTTGGGTGTGAATGGAATGTTCGTGTGTTTGTTTGCTTTCGCAATTTTCGCTTGATGCATTTGCAGGTACTCGCGCAATGTGCGCTTCGGCACAACATTGTACGCGCTATGAACAGTGCAAGCAGAAAGGACGAGCTCGCAAAGGAACCCAAGATGGAAGCTTTGCAGTTCGGTTGAGTTGATTGCGCAGATTCAGTTCTATCCAACTCGGAATTGTACTGTTTTGTTTGGTTAACTATAGTGTAGCAGGGCAGGCACTATAGGGGTACAATTTAGGTGAAGGTTGGATGTTGTTTGTCTGTATCTGCATGCTACAAGGCCAGGGGAAACCAGCGGAACCAGCATTTGGCTGGTTGGGCAAAGACAAAACAGGTTCTGTTTTTAGAACCTGAACCTGGTTGTTGTTTTCCCAGGTTGGAAAAACAGAACCAGAGGTTGTTTACCAACCTACCACCTGCTATTTTGTCCAGCCAGGTTGGTTCTGTTGCTTGGAATTATTTGGGATCATCCCTGGTTGTTCCCAGGTTGATTCCCAAGGTCCTTGCTAGCTAGAACTATTTAATCCTTCTCTGTTTGTACCTGAATATAGTCAAATTGATTCAAGCGAATTCCTTCCTCGCTGGAATTTCGTTTCTGCGCTATTCGACGGCGGAATGCTACCCGAGTCAACGCTAGTATGCTAGCACTCCAACGCTAGGCAAACGCTGTCCGAGCCATAACTTAGTAATGGCAGAACTTTTCGCGAGGCAACTTGGCTCATTTTAAAGCTCTTGGAGCGAGCTTCGATATAGCGAATTCTCAGCTTAATCCGACCGACGGTCTGCACGGCACGCTGCGCGACGTTCAAGGTACCCTTGCTGTTTTGACTAAGTCCTTCTTGATCCCTCTCTCTACAAACTCGGACCCGAGGATAGGGGCTGGTCTTGTACCAGGCACCCAGGGACCCTTGGAGGTGACCCCGAGGAGAGGTTTTAAGTTTGATTAAGTCCTAATAGCTTGAGTTTATTAGGCCCTTACACCAACACAAGTGTGTGAAGGGACCAGAGGAGGAGAGTGTTGGAGAAGAGGAGAGGCGCCGTTTTCACTCATTGGTGGGCAGCCTCATATATGCAGCGGTCAACACACGACCGGACGTCGCGTTTGCTACCGGGCAGCTGGCAAGGGTTGTGCAATGCCCTAATGAGGAGCAGGTAGCAGCTGGAATGAGGGTGGCCAAGTATCTTGGCCAAACACCGACCGTTGGGCTGCAATATTCGGCAGCGGCACAAAGGCGCCAAAAGGGCGCGGATGGTGTTGAACCCGGGCGTTTGTTCCTCACCGCTTTCTCGGATGCATCCTATGCATCGGAACCAGAGGACATGACAAGTGTGGGAGGCTTCATCTGCTGTGTGGGTGGAGGCCCAACTGCTTGGGAAAGCAAGAAGCAGGTGGACCAAGCATTGAGCTCGGTGGAGTCCGAGTACATGGCACTCTTCCGTGCCGTACGGGAGATTGTGTGGCAGCGGCGTTTGTTGGCTGAATTGGGGGAGGAGCAGCAAGGACCTACTCCCCACTATTGTGACAGCCAGGGAGCCATTGCTCTAGCCAAGAACCCTGTGTTGCACGGCCTGACAAAGCACATGAGGGTGAAGTGGCATTGGACGAGGAGCATGGTGGCCGCAGGTGAAGTTGAGTTGCGTTATGTGAAGACGACGGGGCAGCCAGCTGACATGATGACCAAGAGGCTGGTGGAGCAGCAGCATTGGAAGTGTTGCAAGCTGGCTGGGATGGCTCTGAACTGAGAGAGCAAGATCCTAAGGCCAACAACCCGAGGGGGAGTTTGTTGGTGCAACCCTACAGTTTGCACTCGGCTTGTTGTCCGTGTGCGTGTGTGTGCATGCGTGTGTGCATGGAGTGGTATGAGTGCATGAAATAAATATATATTTCATGCTTATAATGGTGTGTGAATGATGGGTCATGATGTCGAGTATGTGTGTCGAGTCAATAGCGAGTTATCGCTAGCCGCGTATTACGCGGTCATTTTGTGTGTCCCGCGCGGTTTCTTTTTTGTCGTGCGCGGTTTCTATTTTGTCGCTTGTCGAACGTTCAGCGTGTCGCAGGTGTGTGCAGCAGACCCATCAAGAACTCAAGGATGAGTTTTGTGATGAAGAACCCGAGCCTTGGTTCAAGCTTCAAGTGTTTTTCGAAGCTCGCCAAAAGGCTACACCTCAAGATATTGAAGATAGTTACATTACAAAGTGTAGTGTAACATTTCAGTTGGTGTAGGCCCTTGTGAAGGGTAGTTTCGAGACTCTTCTGTCAACGGGAGTGTTGTGTGGCCCCGTCCTCGCTTGGGCGGAGCCGACCTCGTGGTCGGGTGTACGGAGGAGTTGCAGCCGACCTGCAGCAGTGGGCGAGCTGGTCGACGGGGTTGGTCGACCTGCACGGGATCCACTGCAAGGACGCCAACTTCGGGAGGGCGCCGACTTCCGGTGGTCGACTTGGGAAGCCGACTGCAAGGGCGCGGAGCTTGGGGGCGTCTGGCTGGAGGGCGCCGAGCAGGTGGGCGCCGACCTAGGCGTCTGCTCGGCGTCCCGGACGCCTAGATGCTGACTTGGGCGCCTGGAAGGCGTCCTGGGTGAGGGGACGCCGACCAGGACGCCAGGACGCCGACCTGGGGACGCCGGGCTTGGCGTAGCCGGCGTCCGACTGGGCTGGGCGACCAGGCGGGGTTGCCCGGTCGACCGGGATACCCGGGCGACGGCTGCGAAGGTCGCCGGGGATGGTTTTGACGAGGGCGACCTCGGGGGTGGTATCCCGAGGTCGACGTGGCTGGTGGGCGCAGTGGCTGGCATGGACTCGATCTAGGCGTCTGCGCTGTGCTCGTGACAAGGCGTGGAGCACCAACCAGCCGCGCGCACCTGCGAAGCAGGTGCACCGTTGTCCTGCGGGTGCACCGCTGCGCAGCCGACTTGCTGCAGCGCTGGCACACCGTGGACATGCAACGTTGGCGCGCCGCATCTCTGCAGCGCTGGAGCGGTGCGAGCACTGCTGCGCTGGAGCGCGGTCGACCGTGCTGCGCTGGAGGTCGACCAGCAGCTGTGCTAGCTCTGATGTAGTGATGCATGCCACGTGATCATTCTGAACTTCCATTGTGATGCTTTGCTAGTGGAACTCTTGCAAAATCTCCCCGTGAATGTGCAAGCACACGAGCAAACGACTAAGGAACGAACGCAGAGCTACCTGTTGGGTGCAAATGCACATTGCACGACATCCTGCCGTCTGTTTGTACGAGTATGCGTGTGCGAATGCATTTGCGTGTGAATGGTGTGTTCGTGTGTTTGTTTGCTTTCGCATTTTTCGCTTGATGCATTTGCAGGTACTCGCGCAATGTGCGCTTCGGCACAACATTGTATGCGCTATGAACAGTGCAAGCAGGAAGGACGAGCTCGCAAAGGAACCCAAGATGGAAGCTTTGCAGTTCGGTTGAGTTGATTGTGCGCAGATTCAGTTCTTTCCAACTCGAAATTGTACTGTTTTGTTTGGTTAACTATAGTGTAGCAGGGAAGGCACTATAGGGGTACAATTTAGGTGAAGGTTGGATGTTGTTTGTCTGTATCTGCATGCTACAAGGCCAGGGGAAACCAGCGGAACCAGCATTTGGCTGGTTGGGCAAAGACAAAACAGGTTCTGTTTTTAGAACCTGAACCTGGTTGTTGTTTTCCCAGGTTGGAAAAACAGAACCAGAGGTTGTTTACCAACCTACCACCTGCTATTTTGTCCAGCCAGGTTGGTTCTGTTGCTTGGAATTATTTGGGATCATCCCTGGTTGTTCCCAGGTTGATTCCCAAGGTCCTTGCTAGCTAGAACTATTTAATCCTTCTCTGTTTGTACCTGAATATAGTCAAATTGATTCATGTGAATTCCTTCCTCGCTGGAATTTCGTTTCTACGCGGTTCGTTGGCGGAATGCTACCCGAGTCAACGCTAGTACGCTAGCACTCTAATGCTAGGCAAACACCGTCTGAGCCATAACTTCGTAATGGCAGAACTTTTCGCGAGGCAACTTGGCTCATTTTAAAGCTCTTGGAGCGAGCTTCGATATAGCAAATTCTCAGCTTAATCCGATCGACGGTCTGCACGGCACGCTGCGCGACGTTCAAGGTACTCTTGCTGTTTTGACTAAGTCCTTCTTGATCCCTCTCTCTACAAACTCGGACCCAAGGATAGGGGCTGGTCTTGTACCAGGCACCCAGGGACCCTTGGAGGTGACCCCGAGGAGAGGTTTTAAGTTTGATTAAGTCCTAATAGCTTGAGTTTATTAGGCCCTTACACCAACAAGCTGGTATCAGAGCCGCGTTATAGTGATCCTCGTTATAGGTAGCTATGGCGGGCAACACCTCGGCGGGAGCTGGTGAATCTTCAGCCCAAGATCGTAGCGGCAGCCAAGATTCTGGTCTTTCAGCGCCAAGGGGAGCGCGAACAAACCAGGGCTCGCTTGTCAAGGAGGTGCTGAAGAATTTCACCGTCGAGAAGTTCAATGGTGAGGGCTATGATGATTGGGCCTGGAAAATGCAATTATATTTCCGTCAGATCGGTTTGCTGAAACTAATGATTGGGGAGGAGCCTAGACCGAGTGACCCCACGCTGCAGGAAGATTGGGACGAGCGCTCCTCGGCTGGCTACTATTTGATGTCGCAGAGTTTGGAGCTGAACCAGCGTCACCACGTCATGCACCTGCTGCCGGAGGTTGAATGCGGTCCGAAGGCGTGGACCGTGTTGAAGGAGCTGCACGCCCCGACCTCCGTTGTCGCAACGTTGATGCTGGAGAGGGAGCTGTCCGCGTTGCGCCTGAGCGAGGGAGAGCCGGTGCAACCAGTCCTGGACAAGATGCGCGACCTCTACGCGAAGTTGGCGACCGCGGGAATCACCTACCCGGAGCAGACCAAGTGCTTGAAGATGCTCTCGCTGCTGCCAGAATCGTGGCTTCAATTTACGAGCGGATTGAGCCTGCCGCAGAACCAGAGCTTGTGGACGCTCGAGTGGGTGCGGACGAAGATTCTGGAGGAGGACTTCCGTCGCCGCCAACTGAGGGGTGGAGACGACGGCAGCAGCGGCTACGGGATGCAAGGGAGCCGACGTGGCAGAGGACGTGGCTTCGGTGGTGCTGGACGCGGTGCAAAGAAAGACGACGACTCCAACGACCAACAAGGAGGTACCGGTTGGGGTCGCGGTGCGAAATCTGGACGTGGGGGCAAGTCGGGTGCTGGTGGCAAAATGAAAGGGAGTTGCTGGTATTGTGAGAAGGAAGGGCACCCCTGGTTTTTGTGCTATAAGAAACCCGATGGATGGACCCCCCAGAATCGTCACCAGGATGGCGGCGCGCGGAGGAACCAGAAAAACGGCGCCAACATGGTCGCTGATTCGTCCGACAACAACCCGAAGGGCAACGGCGGTGCGGAGAAGAAGAAGGAGCGCACCGCGGGCCAATTCTTCCATGTGGGAGACAAGGGGGAGCAAGGAGACGCCTCTGCCAAAGTTGGAGCAGAGCTGCACCCCCTAGACTATTGGGTGTTGGACACAGGCGCTGCTTGGACGATGACGCCGCGCAAGGACCTGCTGGACGAAGTACGAGCTGCACCGATCAATGAAGTGTGCTCCGCCTCTGGACACATGTTGAAGGTGGCTGGTGCGGGACGAGCTGCGTTTAAGGGAGCGGATGGCAAGCCGGTGGTGCTGCACGACGTTCTCTTCGTCCCCGACCTGAAGGCCAACCTTATCTCCCTCCGTAAGCTTGGCAAGGCTGGGGTGAACACCAACACGGATGGGGCACGCACTTATAAGGGGAAGCTGGGCAATCGGGTGCTTTGGGATCTGCACGAGAGCAAGGACGTGTACAGATCTATGTGGCAGCTGCCGGCCCTGGCGTGGCATGGTGGGGGGCAGGCTGGAGAGGGGTCTGCATCCCAGGGGGAGTGCAATGCCGTTGGAGGGGTTGGTGTGAAAGTGTCGGCCAGATCTGGGGAGACAGATTGGGCAACGGCACACCGGCGCTTAGGGCATGTGGCAATGCCTTTGCTGAAGCAGCTGGAGAAGGATGGAGCCGTTAAGGGTCTGAAGCTGAACGGACAGCCACCCGATGACAACTGTGAAATCTGTTTGCTTTCAAAGTTCACCCGTTTCCCTTTCCATAGTGTGGCTGGCAGGAGCAAGAAGCCTTTGGAGCTGGTCCACATGGACTTGGTGGGGCCGCTGCCGGTGCAAGGGCACAAGGGGGAGCGGTATTTTCTTACAATTGTGGATGACTGGAGCAGGCTGATGTGGGCGTATCCGCTGAAGCAGAAGGACCACGCCGCCTCCACGATACGGGACGATTGGCTGCCATTCGTGGAGAAGCAGGCGGAGTGTGTAGTGAAGCAGACCGGGGTGGTGAGTTCCTTGGAGCTGAAATGACGGCCTGGCTCAAGAAGCAGGGCATCCAGAGAGAGCTGACCACGGCTTATACCCCACAGTCCAATGGTGTAGCAGAACGGGCAAACCGGACCATTCTGGAGACAGCTAGGGCGCTGCTCATAGAATCTGGGCTGAGCAATTCTATGTGGCCTCATGCTGTCCGGCACGCCACTGTCGCTAGGAACAGGGTGCTCACCAAGGTTGGGGATGACTCGTGGGTGCCGTTGGAGAGGTGGCTTGGGAGGAAGCCGCCGGTGGACATGCTGAGGGTGTTCGGTTGCATGGCAGTCGCCCACGTCCCCAAGACCTACCGCAGTAAGTTGGGGGCGAGTGCAATCTGGTGTGTGCATTTGGGGCTGGCTGCTGAGAGCAAGGGATGGCTGCTGTGGGAACCATCCAAGGGTGTGTTGTTTGACAGCAGGGATGTGAAATTCATTGAGGGCATGATGTATGGGAGCTGGGAGAAACAGCCGGAGGCAAGGGTGTCCCAGCAGATGGAGCAGATCACCATGCAGCTGGACCTGACTCCTAGTGTGTGGGAGGAGGGAGAGGAGGCAGCTGCTGGAAATGGTGATGGAGAGAAGGTACAGGAGGCATCTGCTGGTGGAGAAAATGGTGTGGAAACTGGCGGCAGCACTAGTGGAGCTGCTGGACCCGAGGGAGGAGAGAAGCAGCAGGGAAAAACTAAGAAGCCGAAGGGTGTCGTTATGAAGGGATGGGAGACACCCGTCTCCAGGCCAGGACGTACCCGTATGGCTACTAAGAAGCTGACTGCAGGAACTGATGCAGCAGAGCAGCAGCTAGGGACCGAAGAGGCATTGCTGATTCTACCTCATGGCTATGACCCGGATGAGGAGGATGAGCCTGCGTACTGTTTTCTTGCCCCTGCACCAGAGGAACCAGCTAGCATGGAGGAGGCATTAGCTGGACCAGATAGGGACAAGTGGCTGGCTTCTAGGGATGCTGAGTACCAGAGTCTGCTGGAGAATAGGACATGGGATCTGGTGGTGCTGCCTGATGGGAAGAAAGCGATACAATGCAAGTGGGTGCTGAGGATCAAGACCGATGACAAGGGGCAGGTCACCATCTACAAGAGTAGGCTGGTGGCGAAGGGGTTTATGCAGAAGGAGAAGCAGGACTTCAACGAGATCTTTGCTCCCACTGCCAAACCCCCTACCCTCCGTGTCTTGTTGGCAGATGCAGCTGTTAGTGGGAAATTCATCATTCAGATGGATATTTCAACGGCATTCCTGAATGGGATTTTAGAGGAGGATGTGTACATGACGCAGCCGCCTGGGTATGAGGATGGTACGGGCAGGGTGTGCAAGCTCAACAAGTCCATCTACGGCTTGAAGCAGGCGCCACGCTGCTGGTACCAGAAGTTGGCAGCTGTTTTAGAGGAGATGGGATTCAGGACCAGCAGCTGTGATGAGAGCCTCTTTCTCAAGGGCGAGGGGGAGAAGCTGGTGCTGTTTCTGGTCTATGTGGACGACATTCTTCTCTTCAGCAGCAGCATGAAGGAGATCCAGAAAGTGCAGCAGCAACTGATGGAAAACTTCAAGTGCAAGAACCTTGGGGAGGTAAAGTACTACCTCGGGATGCACGTGGAGAGGGATCCAGATCACAGGTGGTTGAAGCTGCACCAGGAGAAGTTCATCAAGGAGCTGGGGGAGAAGTATGGGATTGAGAATGAGCGCAAGGTTGCAACTCCCCTGCCAGCAGAATTCAAGCTTGTGAAGGCTGCAGAGGATGAAGGGGTTGAAGCTGAAGAGCAGCAGCAATTTCAGTCCTTGGTGGGCAGCCTCTTGTACGCAGCAGTTCACACGAGGCCCGACATCTCTTTCTCGGTTGGGCAGCTGGCTAGGGTGGTGCAGAATCCATCAGAGGAGCAGGTGGATGCAGCTGAGCGTGTGGTGAAGTACCTGAACTCTCACCCAAGCATTGGAGTTCAATACTCCGCATCTGCACAGGTGAAGCAGAAAGGGGTGGAGGTGCTGAAAGAGAAGGGGGAGAGGCTTGGAGAAGGCAAGCTATTTCTCACTTGCTTTACCGATGCTACGTGGGCTTCTGAGAAGGAGGATTCCTCATCTGTGGGAGGATACATCTGCGTAGTTGGGGGAGGACCTGTTAGTTGGAGGTCCAAGAAGCAGACGGAGACGGCACTCTCTTCCGTAGAATCAGAGTACATGGCGATGTTCCATGGGGTGAAGGAGGTGATTTGGCTGAGGAGGCTGTTAGAGGAGATTGGCCAGGAGCAGAAAGTTGCTACGCCGCTGTTTTGTGATAGCAAGGGGGCTCTTGGGATGGCCAGAACGCTGTGCTTCATGGCTGAACAAGCACATGCGTATCAAGTGGCACTGGCTGCGTAAGGAGGTGAAGAGGGGGACGGTGAATCCAATCTACATCAAGACTCACCAGCAGCCAGCAGACTTTCTCACCAAGAGGCTTGCGGATGAGCCTCATTGGCGTTGTGTGCGCATGAGTGGAATGAGCATGAACTAGCATGGAATGACGGGGATGCAGCCGGCAGGCTGAGGGGGAGTGTGTTGGGTGCAAATGCACATTGCACGACATCCTGCCGTCTGTTTGTACGAGTATGCGTGTGCGAATGCATTTGCGTGTGAATGGTGTGTTCGTGTGTTTGTTTGCTTTCGCATTTTTCGCTTGATGCATTTGCAGGTACTCGCGCAATGTGCGCTTCGGCACAACATTGTATGCGCTATGAACAGTGCAAGCAGGAAGGACGAGCTCGCAAAGGAACCCAAGATGGAAGCTTTGCAGTTCGGTTGAGTTGATTGCGCAGATTCAGTTCTATCCAACTCGAAATTGTACTGTTTTGTTTGGTTAACTATAGTGTAGCAGGGAAGGCACTATAGGGGTACAATTTAGGTGAAGGTTGGATGTTGTTTGTCTGTATCTGCATGCTACAAGGCCAGGGGAAACCAGCGGAACCAGCATTTGGCTGGTTGGGCAAAGACAAAACAGGTTCTGTTTTTAGAACCTGAACCTGGTTGTTGTTTTCCCAGGTTGGAAAAACAGAACCAGAGGTTGTTTACCAACCTACCACCTGCTATTTTGTCCAGCCAGGTTGGTTCTGTTGCTTGGAATTATTTGGGATCATCCCTGGTTGTTCCCAGGTTGATTCCCAAGGTCCTTGCTAGCTAGAACTATTTAATCCTTCTCTGTTTGTACCTGAATATAGTCAAATTGATTCATGCGAATTCCTTCCTCGCTGGAATTTCGTTTCTACGCGGTTCGTTGGCGGAATGCTACCCGAGTCAACGCTAGTACGCTAGCACTCTAACGCTAGGCAAACGCTGTCCGAGCCATAACTTAGTAATGGCAGAACTTTTCGCGAGGCAACTTGGCTCATTTTAAAGCTCTTGGAGCGAGCTTCGATATAGCGAATTCTCAGCTTAATCCGACCGACGGTCTGCACGGCACGCTGCGCGACGTTCAAGGTACTCTTGCTGTTTTGACTAAGTCCTTCTTGATCCCTCTCTCTACAAACTCGGACCCGAGGATAGGGGCTGGTCTTGTACCAGGCACCCAGGGACCCTTGGAGGTGACCCCGAGGAGAGGTTTTAAGTTTGATTAAGTCCTAATAGCTTGAGTTTATTAGGCCCTTACACCAACAAGCTGGTATCAGAGCTGCGTTATAGTGATCCTCGTTATAGTTAGCTATGGCGGGCAACACCTCGGCGGGAGCTGGTGAATCTTCAGCCCAAGATCGTAGCGGCAGCCAAGATTCTGGTCTTTCAGCGCCAAGGGGAGCGCGAACAAACCAGGGCTCGCTTGTCAAGGAGGTGCTGAAGAATTTCACCGTCGAGAAGTTCAATGGTGAGGGCTATGATGATTGGGCCTGGAAAATGCAATTATATTTCCGTCAGATCGGTTTGCTGAAACTAATGATTGGGGAGGAGCCTAGACCAAGTGACCCCACGCTGCAGGAAGATTGGGACGAGCGCTCCTCGGCTGGCTACTATTTGATGTCGCAGAGTTTGGAGCTGAACCAGCGTCACCACGTCATGCACCTGCTGCCGGAGGTTGAATGCGGTCCGAAGGCGTGGACCGTGTTGAAGGAGCTGCACGCCCCGACCTCCGTTGTCGCAACGTTGATGCTGGAGAGGGAGCTGTCCGCGTTGCGCCTGAGCGAGGGAGAGCCGGTGCAACCAGTCCTGGACAAGATGCGCGACCTCTACGCGAAGTTGGCGACCGCGGGAATCACCTACCCGGAGCAGACCAAGTGCTTGAAGATGCTCTCGCTGCTGCCGGAATCGTGGCTTCAATTTACGAGCGGATTGAGCCTGCCGCAGAACCAGAGCTTGTGGACGCTCGAGTGGGTGCGGACGAAGATTCTGGAGGAGGACTTCCGTCGCCGCCAACTGAGGGGTGGAGACGACGGCAGCAGCGGCTACGGGATGCAAGGGAGCCGACGTGGCAGAGGACGTGGCTTCGGTGGTGCTGGACGCGGTGCAAAGAAAGACGACGACTCCAACGACCAACAAGGAGGTACCGGTTGGGGTCGCGGTGCGAAATCTGGACGTGGGGGCAAGTCGGGTGCTGGTGGCAAAATGAAAGGGAGTTGCTGGTATTGTGAGAAGGAAGGGCACCCCTGGTTTTTGTGCTATAAGAAACCCGATGGATGGACCCCCCAGAATCGTCACCAGGATGGCGGCGCGCGGAGGAACCAGAAAAACGGCGCCAACATGGTCGCTGATTCGTCCGACAACAACCCGAAGGGCAACGGCGGTGCGGAGAAGAAGAAGGAGCGCACCGCGGGCCAATTCTTCCATGTGGGAGACAAGGGGGAGCAAGGAGACGCCTCTGCCAAAGTTGGAGCAGAGCTGCACCCCCTAGACTATTGGGTGTTGGACACAGGCGCTGCTTGGACGATGACGCCGCGCAAGGACCTGCTGGACGAAGTACGAGCTGCACCGATCAATGAAGTGTGCTCCGCCTCTGGACACATGTTGAAGGTGGCTGGTGCGGGACGAGCTGCGTTTAAGGGAGCGGATGGCAAGCCGGTGGTGCTGCACGACGTTCTCTTCGTCCCCGACCTGAAGGCCAACCTTATCTCCCTCCGTAAGCTTGGCAAGGCTGGGGTGAACACCAACACGGATGGGGCACGCACTTATAAGGGGAAGCTGGGCAATCGGGTGCTTTGGGATCTGCACGAGAGCAAGGACGTGTACAGATCTATGTGGCAGCTGCCGGCCCTGGCGTGGCATGGTGGGGGGCAGGCTGGAGAGGGGTCTGCATCCCAGGGGGAGTGCAATGCCGTTGGAGGGGTTGGTGTGAAAGTGTCGGCCAGATCTGGGGAGACAGATTGGGCAACGGCACACCGGCGCTTAGGGCATGTGGCAATGCCTTTGCTGAAGCAGCTGGAGAAGGATGGAGCCGTTAAGGGTCTGAAGCTGAACGGACAGCCACCCGATGACAACTGTGAAATCTGTTTGCTTTCAAAGTTCACCCGTTTCCCTTTCCATAGTGTGGCTGGCAGGAGCAAGAAGCCTTTGGAGCTGGTCCACATGGACTTGGTGGGGCCGCTGCCGGTGCAAGGGCACAAGGGGGAGCGGTATTTTCTTACAATTGTGGATGACTGGAGCAGGCTGATGTGGGCGTATCCGCTGAAGCAGAAGGACCACGCCGCCTCCACGATACGGGACGATTGGCTGCCATTCGTGGAGAAGCAGGCGGAGTGTGTAGTGAAGCGGATTAGGACAGACCGGGGTGGTGAGTTCCTTGGAGCTGAAATGACGGCCTGGCTCAAGAAGCAGGGCATCCAGAGAGAGCTGACCACGGCTTATACCCCACAGTCCAATGGTGTAGCAGAACGGGCAAACCGGACCATTCTGGAGACAGCTAGGGCGCTGCTCATAGAATCTGGGCTGAGCAATTCTATGTGGCCTCATGCTGTCCGGCACGCCACTGTCGCTAGGAACAGGGTGCTCACCAAGGTTGGGGATGACTCGTGGGTGCCGTTGGAGAGGTGGCTTGGGAGGAAGCCGCCGGTGGACATGCTGAGGGTGTTCGGTTGCATGGCAGTCGCCCACGTTCCCAAGACCTACCGCAGTAAGTTGGGGGCGAGTGCAATCTGGTGTGTGCATTTGGGGCTGGCTGCTGAGAGCAAGGGATGGCTGCTGTGGGAACCATCCAAGGGTGTGTTGTTTGACAGCAGGGATGTGAAATTCATTGAGGGCATGATGTATGGGAGCTGGGAGAAACAGCCGGAGGCAAGGGTGTCCCAGCAGATGGAGCAGATCACCATGCAGCTGGACCTGACTCCTAGTGTGTGGGAGGAGGGAGAGGAGGCAGCTGCTGGAAATGGTGATGGAGAGAAGGTACAGGAGGCATCTGCTGGTGGAGAAAATGGTGTGGAAACTGGCGGCAGCACTAGTGGAGCTGCTGGACCCGAGGGAGGAGAGAAGCAGCAGGGAAAAACTAAGAAGCCGAAGGGTGTCGTTATGAAGGGATGGGAGACACCCGTCTCCAGGCCAGGACGTACCCGTATGGCTACTAAGAAGCTGACTGCAGGAACTGATGCAGCAGAGCAGCAGCTAGGGACCGAAGAGGCATTGCTGATTCTACCTCATGGCTATGACCCGGATGAGGAGGATGAGCCTGCGTACTGTTTTCTTGCCCCTGCACCAGAGGAACCAGCTAGCATAGAGGAGGCATTAGCTGGACCAGATAGGGACAAGTGGCTGGCTTCTAGGGATGCTGAGTACCAGAGTCTGCTGGAGAATAGGACATGGGATCTGGTGGTGCTGCCTGATGGGAAGAAAGCGATACAATGCAAGTGGGTGCTGAGGATCAAGACCGATGACAAGGGGCAGGTCACCATCTACAAGAGTAGGCTGGTGGCGAAGGGGTTTATGCAGAAGGAGAAGCAGGACTTCAACGAGATCTTTGCTCCCACTGCCAAACCCCCTACCCTCCGTGTCTTGTTGGCAGATGCAGCTGTTAGTGGGAAATTCATCATTCAGATGGATATTTCAACGGCATTCCTGAATGGGATTTTAGAGGAGGATGTGTACATGACGCAGCCGCCTGGGTATGAGGATGGTACGGGCAGGGTGTGCAAGCTCAACAAGTCCATCTACGGCTTGAAGCAGGCGCCACGCTGCTGGTACCAGAAGTTGGCAGCTGTTTTAGAGGAGATGGGATTCAGGACCAGCAGCTGTGATGAGAGCCTCTTTCTCAAGGGCGAGGGGGAGAAGCTGGTGCTGTTTCTGGTCTATGTGGACGACATTCTTCTCTTCAGCAGCAGCATGAAGGAGATCCAGAAAGTGCAGCAGCAACTGATGGAAAACTTCAAGTGCAAGAACCTTGGGGAGGTAAAGTACTACCTCGGGATGCACGTGGAGAGGGATCCAGATCACAGGTGGTTGAAGCTGCACCAGGAGAAGTTCATCAAGGAGCTGGGGGAGAAGTATGGGATTGAGAATGAGCGCAAGGTTGCAACTCCCCTGCCAGCAGAATTCAAGCTTGTGAAGGCTGCAGAGGATGAAGGGGTTGAAGCTGAAGAGCAGCAGCAATTTCAGTCCTTGGTGGGCAGCCTCTTGTACGCAGCAGTTCACACGAGGCCCGACATCTCTTTCTCGGTTGGGCAGCTGGCTAGGGTGGTGCAGAATCCATCAGAGGAGCAGGTGGATGCAGCTGAGCGTGTGGTGAAGTACCTGAACTCTCACCCAAGCATTGGAGTTCAATACTCCGCATCTGCACAGGTGAAGCAGAAAGGGGTGGAGGTGCTGAAAGAGAAGGGGGAGAGGCTTGGAGAAGGCAAGCTATTTCTCACTTGCTTTACCGATGCTACGTGGGCTTCTGAGAAGGAGGATTCCTCATCTGTGGGAGGATACATCTGCGTAGTTGGGGGAGGACCTGTTAGTTGGAGGTCCAAGAAGCAGACGGAGACGGCACTCTCTTCCGTAGAATCAGAGTACATGGCGATGTTCCATGGGGTGAAGGAGGTGATTTGGCTGAGGAGGCTGTTAGAGGAGATTGGCCAGGAGCAGAAAGTTGCTACGCCGCTATTTTGTGATAGCAAGGGGGCTCTTGGGATGGCCAGAAACGCTGTGCTTCATGGGCTGAACAAGCACATGCGTATCAAGTGGCACTGGCTGCGTAAGGAGGTGAAGAGGGGGACGGTGCATCCGATCTACATCAAGACTCACCAGCAGCCAGCAGACTTTCTCACCAAGAGGCTTGCGGATGAGCCTCATTGGCGTTGTGTGCGCATGAGTGGAATGAGCACGTACTAGCATGGAATGACGGGGATGCAGCCGGCAGGCTGAGGGGGAGTGTGTTGGGTGCAAATGCACATTGCACGACATCCTGCCGTCTGTTTGTACGAGTATGCGTGTGCGAATGCATTTGCGTGTGAATGGTGTGTTCGTGTGTTTGTTTGCTTTCGCATTTTTCGCTTGATGCATTTGCAGGTACTCGCGCAATGTGCGCTTTGGCACAACATTGTATGCGCTATGAACAGTGCAAGCAGGAAGGACGAGCTCGCAAAGGAACCCAAGATGGAAGCTTTGCAGTTCGGTTGAGTTGATTGCGCAGATTCAGTTCTATCCAACTCGGAATTGTACTGTTTTGTTTGGTTAACTATAGTGTAGCAGGGAAGGCACTATAGGGGTACAATTTAGGTGAAGGTTGGATGTTGTTTGTCTGTATCTGCATGCTACAAGGCCAGGGGAAACCAGCGGAACCAGCATTTGGCTGGTTTGGCAAAGACAAAACAGGTTCTGTTTTTAGAACCTGAACCTGGTTGTTGTTTTTCCCAGGTTGGAAAAACAGAACCAGAGGTTGTTACCACCTACCACCTGCTATTTTGTCCAACCAGGTTGGTTCTGTTGCTTGGAATTATTTGGGATCATCCCTGGTTTTTCCCAGGTTGATTCCCAAGGTCCTTGCTAGCTAGAACTATTTAATCCTTCTCTGTTTGTACCTGAATATAGTCAAATGATTCAAGCGAATTCCTTCCTCGCTGGGAGGTTTTCTTCTTCTGCGCTATTCGACGGCGGAATGCTACCCGAGTCAACGCTAGTATGCTAGCACTCCAACGCTAGGCAAACGCTGTCCGAGCCATAACTTTGTAATGGCAAAACTTTTCGCGAGGCAACTTGGCTCATTTTAAAGCTCTTGGAGCGAGCTTCGATATAGCGAATTCTCAGCTTAATCCGATCGACGGTCTGCACGGCACGCTGCGCGACGTTCAAGATACTCTTGCTGTTTTGACTAAGTCATTCTTGATCCCTCTCTCTACAAACTCGGACCCGAGGATAGGGGCTGGTCTTGTACCAGGCACCCAGGGACCCTTGGAGGTGACCCCGAGGAGAGGTTTTAAGTTTGATTAAGTCCGAATACTTGAGTTTATTAGGCCCT